>SMMQ01000314.1:2006-32004 GCA_008271595.1 [Pythium] brassicae (nom. inval.) | reverse complement strand
GCGCGCGTGGGTCGCGAACTCGATGAGCATGCGCTCCACACCTGCCAACGACCGGATCGTGTCGACTCGCGTCATGGACACTCGTCGTGCAGACTTGAACCATACTCAGCTATTCAACGAGTCTTCCTCTGATTCGCGCTCAGCTCAGCCTCAGCAAAAACTTGCAAATGTTTTGCAAATGTATCCCAAAAATGATTGGTCCGATTGGCAAACTTGATTAAAAAATCGAGACACAGTTCTTGAAGCACATTGCAATCACCAACTTGAAGGCGGATTTTTTTTGGTTTTCTGGCATTCCCGCAAAATGCGGATTGATGCAGCACGCGGAAAGATGCAGCATGGGCAATATTTTTATGCCAAAATAAGGCGGAGTCACGCAACTTCGACAAACACGACTACACTATCGACAGTGTGCTGTCGACCAACTGGTTAACCACAACTGTAGAACAGACGGGGGTTGCTACTCCTGACACTTTTTGCGAATGAACTCCCCTCGTCAACAGCTCCGACACGCCGCTTTTGACATGCATCACAAATGCCAAATGACTATCAACAAGAACCTTTCGAAAGCCAATGTATATTCATAGTTTCATTTCCAAGGAAGTGCTGTCCTCGGACAGCACTTCGGTGTCCTGCGAAACGTGAAGTTCACATGTTTTCTCCTTTCTCCTCACAACACTTGCGATACGGGTGACTACGAAATCTATCTAATACTTGAATGAAAACCCGCAGACCAATTACAATGCATGGCAATCGAGGATTTACAAAGACGGTTAGTAAACGGTGAATGCTCAGAATTACAAATGTGCATGTCAGCCCAGCTGAGCTCTTGCTCCACGCAAGCCCGGCTACGCGCACGCCTATTAAGCGGAGACGCGGGGAGTGACCCTCCACGGACTAACCGAAGTGAGCTACAATCCTTGGTGTGCATTTTGTCGCAAACACGAAGAGAATGTGCACACGCCGCTTGGTGTCTGTGAGACCCGACGAGAGGGATATGTGATACTTGTAAATGCTGACCCATACTTTTAAGTATGAGTCAGCATTTATTGTCTTTTGAGAAATGTGTAATTTGAGTATCAATGTGCGGCCAATCACAGGCGAGAAATGAAGTTGCGGAAAAGTGCGACATCCCTCTACTTTTTGTATGGGTACTTTGGTGGTGCTGCATCTATCCGCATTTTGCGGTAATTCTGTGCATTTCCACGCCAATTCCAGTAAAAAAATAATTGGATGATTTTTTTCACAACGTTCTTCCGCTGGTCTTCACCCCGAAGACCCCCTATCCTTTTATCGACACGGCCGACTGGCTTCCTGCATTCCACCCCTCTCGATCTCTTTATGCCTGTCTTTTCACACACACATTCTTACTCACTCCAATTGTGCGATAGTAGGTGTAATGAAAGTCAATTTCACAGTGCTAGCTGTCCATGCACTATTTATCCCTCCTAGTTCATCATTGTGGGCTCCGGTTTAGTTCTAGAACGCTCTTGAACGAGCCCGAGCTCTAAAACCTCGCTCTACACCTACTTCGCGTACTCATGAACGGTACAATAGAGGTAAGTTTCGAGGCTCTCGCTCAACGGGTGAATCGCAAGATTTAGGGTTCCGGAACGGGTGTTCTCCAGCACTTCCGCTAACTCGTTACCGTCGCGCGGAGGCTGCATGACGAAGGCGTAGCAAGGCGGGGCGGAGCGCGGGGTCACGATCCGCTTGGTCAAGATTTCGGCGAGCTTAGGGTTTGTCTGGGGGTACTTGATATCGAAGTCTCCGCTTGCTGCACGCTCGCCCACGAAGGCTAAGCAGATGCCTATATACTTTGTGCGTGGCTGATAGTTATTTCCGGCGACAACAGCGATCGCGTCTTGGTTGTCGTTGAGAACACTTGTCACTCCCACGTGCTCCGCAGGGAGGTCTCCCAGAATCGCGCGCACACATCACGTCCGAGGCGCACAAGCTCAACACCATGTTAACGGCCTCGACAGAGCTCAGGGAGACAGGCTTCTCGTATAGTGACTTGAAGAAGTGAAAATCTGGTACGCCTTTGCATATTAAGCACACATTTTCCAAATTAAACAGAGAGGCAAGTTGTGCTGGGGTCACATAGCACTTTGCGTGACAAAGCGTGTGAACGCAGGGATTCCGTGCCAAGTAACCTTCCCTTACTAAGTCTCACGCACACTGTGAGAACTAGCAACGATGATGCGTTCGAAGAGGTAAAACTAGAAAATATTGCCTTTCGATGTGTTTATGTTCCCTTACTATTGGTGTTAAAGTTAATCCAAGATAAACAAACCCACACAGGGGTCAGACTCACTGGCTGCCACTCAATTACCTTTTAAAATGGGAAAACCCTTTTTGTACCGAGCGTCTCATGTCCGCCTTCTGTGCGCGACAAAGCACGTGGTGTGGTTACACTACATGTCCAGTTGGTGTGAAAATACCGACTCGTGTGACTCCTTTACTTCACTCCTCACTTAGGCAAGCGCCGGGGCACACTTCACTTTTGTTGATTTGACCAACAGTCAACCGAGCCGGGCTCTTGACGTGCCCTTGCTGGTGTGGATAATTTGCTAAGAAAGTACGGCTCCCGTGCTTTTACTTCCAAAGAGCGCGGCCTGCACACAAGCCCAGCAGCATGACCAAGAGACCCAAGATCATGAGCTTTGGTGCGAAAGCGCCCGCGTCGAAAAACGCTGATCGTGCGGGCTCGAGAACGAGAGCGCTGGTCACCCAGCGAACCAGCGCTTCGCAAGCGCGGCAAAACACAGAAGACGCGCAGGGCGACACTTCCAACAAGGAAGAGGTGACGGATTCGTCGCCGGATTGGCCGCTCATTGTCGAGCATACTTCTTCAATGGGTCTCCGAACGTGCGGAGCGCAACGTGCCGGCTCGCAGCTGGCACGTGCACTTCACGCCGGTTCGGCTTGAACCTGCCTGCAGCGACGTCGAAGGTGTCGCGCACAAAGACCACGGAGGCCAAAGCTCGAAGCGCAGAAGAGGCACTCTTAGTGCTCGCTTACTCAGCCGCTGAGCAGGCAGCAGGTGCGACGCTCTTGCTGGATGAGAGCGCGACGAAGACCACAGAAGACACTGAGGTCTTCTCGGCTGAGGCGCCAGCAGATGCAGCGCGTGCAGCGTCGCCAGAGGTGAGCGAGAAAACCGCGGAAGACACCCGCGGAGACTGCTGCGACAATGTCTGCTGATGTAGCAGCTGCAGGTGCAGCGGGCACAGCTCGCCCGATCGAGTCCGTGTGGTGACTGACCGAGGTGCTCCAGGTGCGACTGGCGTGGCGAAACCCAAGAAGACCGCGGTAGACCAGCGGGTGCCGGCGGTGGTGGGTGCGGCGCGTTCATCTGCATCAAGTGATGTCGCTCATGTGAAGCGGTGCGCTCTGCGCGCGTGTCTGAGGACAATTTTCTCACGGATTGCTCGCCATCGACGCGCTCTCCGAGCTCGAGCTCGGTCGGTGGATCGCATCCCCGACCTCAGGGCTCTCTCCAGGAGCCTGTTTCCTCATCGACGGTTGGTCTCCAACCCGCTCAATTTGCTCAAAGAGCGTGATGTGGACTTCTCCGAGAGCACGGGATCTCCGTCCACTCCGAGCGACGACCAAGTCGCACCAGTCGGGTCCAGCATTTTGGCTGTGGCAGGCTCCCAGCCCGCACAGCCTATTCCTGCTCGTCCACAGGAGCCATCTTTCGTTCGAGTGCAAAAGCTCTTCGGCAGCGACGTCGACGAAGGCGACGGCGACATACCTTTGCAAAGCGCTGGTCTCAACAACAGTGTCGATGTCGACGACAACGACAGCGGGGGCGGCGGGTATCAGACGCCCGGCCCCGAGCCGATCGCTGCTTCGACCCGCCAAGGCGCCCCAAGTCGCGAGGCTCTACTTCGACGTCGTAGGCCAGTCGCAAGTGGACCCGAGCCGCAGTTTAAATTCAGACCGGCTCCTCAACAAGGTGCTTCATGACCGTGCGGAGTACCGCGCCATCCCCGACGAGTTCCGGGAGAACGGCAAGACAGCGAGACCGCGGCGGTCCGCTCATCAAGTCATTGGTGTGCCGATTGTGCGCTCACAAGGCGAGAGTGCCGTTTCTATGAAGACAACTCACTCCTGTGGCTGGAGGCGAAAACGTACGATGACACGTAAGTCGTCGACTCTCCTGTCGAGGACGACATGCGTCTGGAGCGACGCTGGCGCTTCGAGTTCGGGACGTTTTGCGCCTGGCACAGGGGCACCTGGCCCGAGATCAACGCACTCCGCACAGCCGAAGGGCTCCCGCCCCAGCAGTACGCACGCGCAGCAGCCACCGCTGCGCAGCAGTACTCGTCGTTGGCGCCGACCTCGAGCACCAAACGCTTGAACGACTCGTCCAAATACAGCCGTGGTCATGACTGCTGCTGGCGCTGGTAGTCAAACTGAGCGACCAGCCCTGGCACATCTGCCAGTAGCAACTCGCAACTAAGCCACCAGTTCAGTGAGTGTGGTTATTCTGTCAATTTACGAGAAGATCTTGCGCCGCAGACTTCGCCCGCCACTTTGGCTGCCATTCCACGGTGAAGGACCGTCGATGCTGCGCGCCCACGAGAGGAGTGATGCTCGTGAGCGCGAGCGACCTCGAGGCGCTGGTCGTCGAGTTCGATCAGCACGGTCGCAACGGAACGGCTCGCCTTGATCGCCCCTCATGACGGATTCAAAGAGCTGTCCGACGAAGCTCGAAAGCTCGCGCTGAGCGCGAAGCGCTGTCCGAGCGGGCTCGGAACCGTGATGGCCAGGTGCCGGGTTTTCGGCCAACGGCGGAGTCCGACCGGCAGTACACAGCGTACCTTGCCAGTCGTCTCGGCGCGCTCGGCCAGTCGGTACACTCGAGGTACCTCCCGGCATCGTTCTCGACGGAGCCTCAAGCTCAGTACGACTCGTACTAAAACAAGCAGTGGCGCAATCTGACGTGCGTCCAGCTCGAGCCCACTCAGAGTCTCGCTTCGAGATGGTGCGTGAAAATCCAAAGCGCCGTGGCGCTCAGGATCACTATCCTCAGGGTCAGCAGACTGATCTTACGGATTGAGCATCCCGACGTAACAAATTGGATATGTCTGCAATGCTGGCAGCAGCTGCGAGGTGCACGCGCGGTCGCGGACGTTCATCACCTTGAACAGCCTGACATAGCGTGGCCGCTGCTTGTTGCTTCCGACAGCGAAGACCTGACGCGTAACCAAGTTCTGCGCGTCCAGAAGGACTAAGTCTCCGACTTTGAACACATGTTGATTTTTGCATCCATGAGTGTCTTTTTGCTCCTTCTATTTGTCCTGAGCGTCCGAGATGGCGTCGTGCACACAGTGCATCACAGCTTCACTATGTGACAGCTAGTCCTGCAATTGTCTGTTAACAACAGTTGGTGCCTGTATGCTCGGCGCGCGCACCATGTTCACGAAGAACGGCGACAAACCCGTCCATTCATGAACTGCATTGTAAATGGAGAACTCCACCAACGGCACCAGCTGTGCCCAGCGGGCCGGTTTCTCAGCCGCACGGCTGCAAATAATATCTGTGACCTCGCGGTTCGCGCGCTTGGTCTGTCCATCGGCCTGCGAATGCTTTGCTGTCGACATGGCGAGTCTCGTGTCAAGGAGCTCGAACTGAGCGCTCCACAGTTGCCATGTGAAGCGCGGGTATCGATCCATGACAAAAGCATCCAGCTTGCCGTGTCGCTGGAACACCGGATCTAAAACGATCCGCGCCGTGTCGAGTGCCGAGACATTCTTGCGCCTTGGTGCCAGCCGCATCACCTTTGACAGACGGCATACAAACACGACGACACCCGTGTGTCCGTGTCTGTCCTTTGGGTAACCAAAGACGTAGTCCATCGAGACTGAGCGCCGGCGGTCCTGCGGCACCGGCATCACTGCACAAGAGCTGCCGCGCGCAGCGATAAGTCTCACACGTTTTCACGTACGTAGCCACTCACTTGTACAAGTGTGGCCACCAGTAGGACTCGCTCACGAAGCGAGTATATCGTTTCCCGACCAAGAAGACCACCGACAGGCTGGTCTTGCGCTTCGAACTGAAGTTGGTGCTTGAGTATTTTATCGTGCAACACCACAATGCGCGATTGCTCGTCCCTTACAGCCGGAAAGTACATGATCCCATCCTGCGCGGAGAAGCAGTGAATCCGCGCTCTCATCAGAGGCGAGAACTCCGCCATGGCAGTGTCGCCAAGCGTGAAGTGGCGAAGGAGCTCCACGCAGAGCTCGCCGGTCTCGTATACCGCTTTGACGCGGCCGATCAACGACAACATCAGCAAGCTTATAGTCCGGCAGACGCGAGAGCGCGTCGGCGGGTATGTTGAGCTACCCAGGCTTGTACTCGACCGCAAAGTTGCACTCTGCAAAGAATGACAACTAGAGCGCCATGCGCCGCGATAGATGCGGGAATCTAGTCACCGTCCGCAAAGACGCGTGGTCTATAAATACCACGACGGGTCCCGCACCAAGCAAGTGTACTCGGTACTTGACATGGGCGTACTTCCTCTCAAGTTGTTTCTTGTTGTGAACTGGATAGTTCTTCTCATGAGCTCTGAGCTACCGAGAATGGAACGCGGGAACTCGACGCGTCCGTCTGCATCCTTTTGCATCAACACGCTCCGATCGCAAAGTCTGACGCATTACAGACCACTATGAACGGCTTCTTGGTGTCCAGGAGCACCAGCACTGGCGTCAGCACTGGTTTTCGCACCCGACTGTCCATGATATAAAAGAAAGCACGATCGTGCTTGGCAGGCCACCGCCAGTCTGCGTCATTCTTCAGTAGCAACGACAGTAGCCTGGCCATGTGTGCGTAACCCCCTGCGTAGTGATGCAAGTAGTTGGTAGGCCCCACACACTTCCGCAAGGCCTTCGGACTGCGAGAAACCGGTCAATCCACGGCTGCCTTGAAATTGTCGAGATCGGCGCGCACGCCGGCGCGCCCGACAAAACAACCCAGCTCTGTGATCTCGGGTGCTCCGAAGATGCACTTCTAGATGTTTGCATAGCGCTTGTTCTCTCTCACTCACACAAGCACCTAGCGAAGATGCTCGATGTGGGCCTCCACATCGAACCTCCCATGTTGTACCATACTGAGCACGTAGATGTTATTAAAGTACGTCTGCGCGAACTTTCGCATCGGGCAGAAGAGTTGTGTTACGAGATGATAGAACCTAGCTGGCGCGTTTGAGAGGCCTTGCGACATCACCAAGCACTCCCAGAGCATTCCGGTCGGAGTACTCACAGCGGTGAGTAGGACATCGCGTCCTCTTATCAGGATCGAGTATACCCATCTACCAGATTCAATGCGCTGGACACAGTGGCGCCAGCCACGTTGCTCATCATGACATCCTGTCTCGAAATGGGCGTCTTCGCACTTGTCGCTGTCCTGTTCAACTATTTGAACGCGTCTACGATACGTCACTTTCCGTTCGATTTGAGAATACAGAAAGCTGGTCTCGAGTGCGGGGACTTTGTGTGATGAAGTGGCGTGTAGTTTGCTTGCACAACAACCCCGGCTCCGACGGTGGGGAGCGCCAAGCCTGGGTGAGAGCTAGAAAATGTACTGGCGCACCGATCAGTTGATATGCAGGCACACCACACACCTAGCCATTGTGGTAAGTTCTTTCACAATGTGATCCCCGGGGTCTGTTCTTTGAGATCCGGAAAGCACGGGGGTTGGAGTGTCTAACACTTGATAGCCTCGATACTCCCAGGCTCAAACTTAACCCGGGAATGCAACACTGGTGAGGGCGACTCGGCTCTCTTGTGCGCGTATATGATTAGATCCCACGTACACAGGGTCACTTCACCACTACTCGTGGTGGGTCACTCAGTCACTCTTGTTCTAGGCCTGGGGACGACTTCCAGAACTGACAAGGAACGGTAAAAGCTGGCCATCTGGGCTCTTACGCGCACTCTTTTTGCTGGCATAACTAGGCTCTTACGCACACTCTTCACTCTCGCTTGCCCTTTGGGCTCTCACGCTTCCATTACACTGCCTGGTGCCCACCTGGCCCAGACAGCGCAAATATAGAGGACGATACGTCTGGGCTTACCACAACGCACCCCGACTCACACAAAACACACTGTCACTTCGCGTACTTCACCACACACACCGGATCACACACACACTCAGGCACACAGGCACGCAGTAGTGTCTAGTTGGCTGGCACACTTCACACACCCTGGGGGCCTTGGTCACTTTCACCCATGCCCGGCCTTCCTTGGTCGTGTTGGGAGCTCAGGACGACAGAGAGGAGGGAACGGAGGGACTTGTGCGCTTGCGGGAAAAGTCGCTGCTGATTGACAATCCTTCAGCTCCCTCCCGTAACTGGCTCCTAGGCTGACCTGCCTCGCCTAGGTAAGACTACTCGCTAGGTGCGTAATCCGAAACTGGCCAACCCGAAATCCGAAATGCGACCCTGGCTGGGTCTCCTATCTTGGCTCACTTTACTATTAGTATTTCTGCCCAGCCCCAAGATATGGTCCACACGACGGAGACAGGTAGTCAGCTACAGTGAATCTTATTTGCCCCGCCAACTGCCGGCCTCGCAGCCAGCAGTCGGCACGCTCCATTCCGCCTCTCGCCAGATCTTCGGTACGTAGCCGCCTTCAGCGCGAGGCTCTTCTTCACATGTAACTCCCGCACAAACCCCACGCCTTCTTCACTGCGAAGAACACTTCGATGAAATCGGCTTGTTCTTTGGCAACTCCCACTGTTGCGTCATGCAATACGTACTGTATGACACCAAGTCGATCCGGTGATGTACGTCACGGTCCGACGGAAGCGCCGTCAGCGAGTCTTTGCAGGCCACGTCGCTGAACTCCATCAGGGAGGGATACAGCGTTCCCTCGGATTCTTTTGTATCTGCGCATCGCGCCGGAGCTCATAGCGCTTCTTAAGTCGCTCAACGACGGCCTTGTCCATGACGGAGAAGCTGTTCAGCTCAGCACCTTCGCGCTTTGGTCATACCACGACAACTCGAAGCTTTATTCAGCTTTGAGCTTGCAAGGAAACGTCGAGAATGTTACCGTCCCGCGTGAGAGGACCTGAGAAAGCACGTAGCAGCTGGCGAGGAGAACGTGACATCCGGCGTGGTAAGCTCGGCGGGCGTGGAGGAGAGTGTGGCGGCTGACGAGGAGAGCGTAGCAGCTGGCGAGGAGTGCGCAGCGGCAGACAAGGAGAGCGTTGCAGCAGGTGTGGAAAGCACGGCGGGCGTGAAGAAGAGCGGCAGACTAGGAGAGCGTGGCACGAGTTGATTGGGGTATAAGTGTGGCAGCGACCAAAGGATGAGTGCCGGAGGAGTTGGCGGCATTCGGCAGCGCTGCTACTGTGATCCCAGCAAAAAATGCTTTGCCGAGCGCCGATGACGCTGCAGATGGTGACAAAAAGAGTTGCGGCGTGCTGCTGCTCATGTGAGCAGCACCTTCCTTGTGCATTTTGCTTGGGTGTGTGTTCTTGTAAGTGAATTTGTGTCCACATTTGGTGCGCTGGTAGTCGTATCCACCCACATGCAAACATTCGTTTTGAGCAGAGCGAGCTCAAAACATCCATGTGTTGCACTTTACATAAAAAGGCCGCAGACAAACAGCAAGTGCATTGCTGGATATCCAACATACCTGCATAAGTGTCGAATTTTTGGGCTTTAAATACAGCATTGGTGATGTTCATGTTGGATCTATTTGAGAAAGTCCAAAAATGTCATGGCGTGTATTTCAGGGGGGAAAAAACGTCGCAGTTATCGGTGTCTATTTAAACATCTAGTCAAATGTGCAAAGAAGGATGTTGGATATCCAACATGTAAACATTTCGTTTATTTCCGATTTCGGCTTGATGTTTGGTAGGTTAATACGTAGTATCGTCCATGTTGATTATGTCCGATTTTGCGTACCCTGACGTCGCATTCTTCAAATCCGCGCGTCCTCTCTCCATTTTGGCGCAAGGCATTGAGCTCGCCTTACACCAGCCGGCTCAGAGCAATGTGATATCGGGTCTGGAACCGCGGTAGATACTTAGCACCGAACGTTATCACGTCTAGCTGACTCGGAGCTAGGTTGGAGAGCGCAGACGGGCTGAAAAGCTCGCGTCGGATTTCCCTTGTTCTGTCGAAATGCCGCTCCTGTGACCACTGGCAGTCAAAGTCGCTAGCACGTGCGAATCCACGCAGCGAGAGTGGCCTTCATCTGTGGCGATCGAGCTGTGTGAGACGGTTTTCGCGTCGTTTACTGTGCTAATGTTCTTGCGAAGGCTGATTAAGCAAGTTGGGGATTGTTGTTTTAGCGAGTGAGCGCGAAAGCGCAAACGTCACACGCACCCACTCACACAGCTCCTGTCCTGTCATGTAGAGATCTGTAGCATGCCAAAACGTGAAGCGCACTCTTTAAAAGGAAGATACGTCGATGTTGCTCTAGTCAGCTTGGTTGGCATCTTGTCACATCGTGCAATCGTTTGTTCTTAAACGCGAGAGTTAGTGTGGGAACATCAATTTATACTTTATGAGAGGGTATCGCGATAGTGCAGTGGTCGGTGTTTTAAGAGTTTCCAGGATTTTAACGGTTTATGAGAGGGGTTCGCTGTGGCGCAAAAATTGATATTTTTAGAGTTGCCTCTACCGACAACCCTCAAAATACCAGTCCCTACAAAATTGGGGTTCCTTTCTAAAGAGATATATTTGTCTCTTACAGTTCGAGACAAATACATCACACACCTGTAAATGTGGACGTAACTTTATGTTTTGTAGATTTGTGCGCGCTGTTAGAGAGGTGATTAATGTCTGTACGGAGAATCTGCTGGCATTGTTCACAGCGCGAAATTCGCAAGAGGCTCGTCGAGTTGAAATTTTGCAGTTTGTGGGCCGCGACACAAATATCGTAGACCTGACAACATACAAAATGCAAGTCAAAAATCACCTCCGGAATGATGGTATCTTTGCTTTGTATGTCATCATCCGCGGATGCCAACATGCCATCATCCGTAGGTTTTATTAGTTCATAAACTACACGGATTCTGCAAATCATTTTTTACCACAAACATTGGGAAAATGGCCAGGTTATTAAAAGTGCCACTATGAGGCTGTTCTTTGGCACCAGTCATCAAGCGACACAATACACCCTCATACAACCGATTACTCGAAGTATTGGAAAATGTAGAAAGCAAGCCAAATGTCTGGATATTGCGCGCTTATTAGGGTACACGCAATCAGGTCAGGCGCACACTCACTCAAAGTCGTCAGAGTTAGGAGCGCTCTCGCGCGCAGCTATCGTTCACTCGTTTGCGTCCTCCCACTCCCTCGGCGCAGAGCGAAGTCCTTCGTCCTCACTCCCCGACTCGCTCGCTCGCGCAGTACTCGCTCTCTTGCCCACACGCGCCACCGCGTACTTCACCACAGCGTTGACAGCTCATGTGACGTCCCCCTCGACAACGGTCGCGCCAAGCTCTTTGCCTCGCGCCTCGCGCTCGCTCTCGTCTGTCGCTCGTCCGCCACGCCCATCTTCCGCGCTCACCTTCTCCTCGCGCTACTCATTCTCGCGCTCGTCTTCGTGAGCATCGCCGCTCTTGCGTTTTTTCTCGCCGAGCACGCGCCCCGGACGGCGCGTTTGCATGCCGCGGCCAACGAGCGGCTTTTGGCGGCTCGCGCTGTTGTTCCACTGGTTGCGCCAAATCTGGTGTCATATGAGCGCGTTGTTATTGTCGCGCTCACGTGACTTCTTGCACAGGTATGCGTTACGCACAAGCATCACAGTCAGCCTCATCGACAGCGCTAACAATCGCACAAAAGCAGCACGAGTACCAGGCAGTGCCGCTGCTGCAGGCGGCGCAGTAGTATTTCGTCTGCTGGCGCTCGCTCCAGCTTGTCTTGACCAACGAGCACACCTTGCACTGGCGTGGGCAGCGGTGGTGCATGTTCCGGCCGTCATGTAGTCGGGGCTCTCCTTGAAACTTGTACTCGCTCAGAACATCGCGGAACTGCTCGATCTGCACCGCGTCGCCAGATGTTGCGGTGTGCAGATTTTGACACATACACACACTCTCACACACAGGTCAGAGCCTTGCAGAGAGTGAGGGAGCCACACCCTCATGATACTCGCCATTGGAATGTCCTGTGTGGCTATCGATAGCACCCGCACCTGCTGCCGCGCGAGGAACTTTGCGTGGTCAACGCCCTTTTCTCCCGCCCACGTCTTTTTCTCACAGTGCACGATGAAGCCGCTCCCCATTGCCATGTCTACCAGGCCCAGAAAGAGCCCTTTGTAGTAGTTCTGCATGACCACTGCGAGCTGCAGCGAGTAGCGCCGCAGCTGCAGCCGGTCATGCGGGTCGACGCCACCTATCCCCTGCTGGTAGTCCTGCATTACTGACGGGCGCGGAACCACCACCTTACCGCCGCCCGAAAGGCGCCGATCTGTGCAGAACGTTGCACACAAAACGTGTGAGTTGGTCAGCATAATGCAAAGATAAAACCTGCGCGACATAGCAGATTTTTGCGAACCGAGCGACTCGATCTCGCGGCTGTCGCCTGTCGCCAGCACCTAGGAGGGTCTGTTGTCTCACCACACGAGCGCTATCATGTTGCTGTCGCTCTTGGCAACGGCGAACTTGGTCGTCCAGCGCACGATGCTTGCCGGACGCGGTCGGTTCTCCTCGATCGCGCCAGCCGGGAAGCCGAGCAGATTCCGCATGATAGTGCCAAAGTTGTCCACGTGTCGGTGCAGTAGGTTAAACGCAAGCTACACTGACCTTTAGATGCGGTCTGTCACGACTGCGTGGTAGACGCCGTCCACAGGGTCCGGAATCACCTCGTTCAGGTTGTGGATGACAGCATCCGGTCCGCTTTTCTGGTCCGCAGACGCTGCGGCCGCATGCTGGGTCTTGCGCAGTAAAATTCCATCCTGGCATGTTTTAAAACCACATCAGGATCAGGCAATGTGTGCAGATAAAACATGCCAAACTTTGCCAATAAAAATGGGTGCCCGTGGATCCCGAAGGGTCCACGGAGCGTGTATGCACGATGCAGAACATACTCGCACGTACATGCACCGCACATACACACATACAACACATGCATCACGCACCGGAGGTATGAAGAAGCGAAACGGAAAGTTCAGGGAGGTTATCGCACTCGTCGTCGGTGGTCGCGCTCAGGAAGAGAAAGACGTTCCTACCCAAGGCGTCCAGCGCGCACGTTGGCGCGAGAGCTGCTCACACTGCGTACCCGCGCGGGACGACGTTAGATGTCGGTTCCCAGACGTCAAGGCGTCCAGGGGGGCAGGACGAGCGAGCTTCGGGTATGGCGCACAACAGGATGGGCCTCTACCGTGGGCACAGAAGAGAGGGTGGTCTTCTTCGACGACCTTGGCGGTCTTGACCGGGGTCTTCCTTTTCTTCTTCTTGGGCCCCTTTGATTTGCCCGGGAGTTTAACGTGGTGCCGCAGGCTGTACGGGGTTGGGTTGAGTGCAACGCGCGGGCGGCAAGTAGGCCAAAGGCTTTACTGGACTTGAGCTACACGAGGTAATTTTACTACTGAGAGAGCCAGGGCATCCTGCGAGCAACCCTGAGCGATCCTTCCCTACCCTCACCTCTCTCTCCACTTGATACCTCCTGACTGGGCGCCATGCGCATCTTGAACTTTGTCTTGTACCTCCTTGAAACGCCCATCTCGCAAACTTGGGGCTCTCCTTTTGAAATCCCAATCTGGAGATTTGGAGATTTGGAGATTTGAAGATTCAGGGATTTTGAGATTCGGAGATCTGGATATTCTGAGATTTGGATATTCGGAGATTTGAAAATTTGGAGATTTGGAGATTTGGAGATTCAGAGATACGGGGATTTGGTGATTCAGAGATTCAGAGATTCAGAGATTCAGAGATTCAGAGATTTGGAGATCTGGAGATTTGGAGATTCGGAGAACTGGAGATTTGTAGATCTGGATATCAGGAACTCTCAAAATCCAGAAATCCGGAAATCAGGAGATCCTAAAATCAGAGGCGAATATCCGGAAATCTGGAGATCAGATATCCTGGGAATATCCGGAATTTCCGCGATGCTGGCTCCAGATTTCACATCACCTCGGTCAGCTGCACCGTTGCCGTCGTCCTTGAAATTCCCGAGCGTGCTTCGCCTGAGAGCCAGTCCGCTATCTTCGCGCAGCAGGTCATGAAGAGCTTGATGACCCACTTGTGCGGCTTGTTTTTGAGGTACTGGCGAGTTGGGTTGAAGCGGCTTCTGGGTGCGATGGCTGCTTCGTCGAACGCGAGCAACGAAGGGTTCTTGTAGCCCTGCCGGAACATGCGCGGAGACGTGTCGACTACGCAGCGCACCTTCCACGCACGATTCTCTGCAACTCGTGAGTCAGCGTTGTTGGTAAAGTGCAGGTTCGCGATGATGTGGGTGGAGCGATTCCGCGGCATGAACGAACCGAACGTACCCACCGTCTCCAAACCCGTAGATGCCACCACGCAATGTTAGTAAAGCGGTGCGAGAGCGGCGCCAGTATGCGCGCCACGAGCAGCCCAATGCACACGAGGATTTCGTGTGGCTGCACGTCCTTCACGGTCGCCTCTCGCTCCTTGGTCTCCCCTTTGGTTTTCGTATCGTCCGCCGCTCGCTTTGCAAAGATGCGATCGACCCTTGCCGCCAGGTACTGCTAGTGCTATCTGTATGTCTCCCTCTCGATCTTCCAACACAGCGACTGTGGCACGAAGTACAAGAACACGTCAAGTGGTGAGTTCACAAGAAACCCCACTGCGTGTGACGGCCTCGGGTCGCCATGCGTAAGCCCAGGATAGCGCGCATTAGGCGAAACTCTCGACGGATCTGAATGTACACACCAGAAACAGCATGTCGTCAGGATCACATGTTTTACGTACAACAAACAAAATCTGGTGCACGTACCGAGATCCCATCTGTTGTCGCGCATGCTTCGCAGACGATCATGTTCATGCGCCAGCTTCAGCAGCTCGTCCTCGTTCAGATCGTTCAACCTGGTGTCGCCGCGTGTGACGGAGTGACTTGCTGTCAATTCCTCGCCGCTGACTGAGTCAACGTCGGCGTTGGCGAGAACGACATCGTCCCTGTCGTCGATCCACAGATCGACGGACTCACCGTCATCGTCCAAGGCAAGTTTCTCGAACACCGTCATCTCCGCGGAGATCGAGAGGTTCCCATCCGTCCCGTAGCAGAACGAAGGAGTCGATGGCGTGCCTGCCTCCACGGGTCCCTTCGGTCGCGCATGCGCGCTCGTCGCGGCGTGCCGCCCGCGACCTCGTCCACGAAGCGGCTTGTCTCTCGCCGCCTCGCAGCAATTCGAATGATCACCTGCCGCCTCTCCTGTTCGCCTTGGAACTCGGCAGCGACCGTGCGCGCGCTCTGCTGAGCGCTGGCCGCGGCTCGATCCGCAGCTGCCGCATCCGCCGCGGCTGCCTTGGCGAGTTGCTGTTTTGACTTGGCTCGCGGTTTCTTAGCAGATGCCTTCCCCTTGCGACTACATGGCATGTTATCAAGACAAAGTCAGCCCCCTTCCGCAAGTTGTACGTGCACCATCTCTAGCGCACCCACCAGTGCTTGTTCAGTCAGTCGCCATCCTACTCCTCGTGCTCTGCATCGTCGGCTTGCTGGCGGGAACGGTCGTGCTCGAGCTCGTCATCAGCGCCGGCGCGATGCTCGTGCTCGCTGCAAACGCCGACGTGTTGGTCGTGCTCGCGGGATCGCTTGTATCCCTACTTGCCGTCGGCGCGGGCGCGATGCTTGCGCTCGCCGCCGATGCTGACGTGTTTGTGGTGCTCGCAGGGTCGCTCGTGCTCGTGCTTGTGCTTCTTGTGCTCATTGCCGCCTTCTTACCTTTTGCCGACGCTGCCTTCTTCGCGGACGACTCCTTCTTCTTCTGTGGCGACATCTTTTTCGGAGACGCCTTCACTCGTCCCCGTCCCTCTCCCGCTTAGTCGTGTTTGTGGTGCTCGGTGCCATCTCGTCCGCCTTCTTGCTCGCGCGGTCAGGCATGCAGCGCACGGGCATAGAACGCGGTCCTTGCCCCTCATCCATGCGGCCAGCGATCTAACCTGTCTCGTGGCTTTGTCCGCAGCCATACCATGGCCGCTACTCCTTCTTCTTGGCACGGGGCGCGAGGGGGGGGGGGTCATGTCAACTGCTGCGTGCGCGCGAATTATCAACTGAAAGATTTCGCGCGCGCGTGCGCTATTCAACTTTATTCTCCTCCGACGTTTTTGAGACACTCTGGTCACATCTCCATATACCTCGTTTTTCACAATCGCCAACCTAATTCTGTGCATTTGGAGAGAAAGGCCGTTCTTGTGCAAATTTGCGTTTGACTTGGAGGATATATCGAAAATGGTGTTTTGGTACATTTACTGTTATAACACTTCTTTCGTAAAACATATCATGTTTTCTGGGATGTTCCGGTACAAGATTAAGAAGCGTGGGTTAAGATGATTGTTATGAAGGCGAAGTATTTTTTAGCTGAAAGTTCTGAGTCTAAAAATAGACAGTCGCCTCGACGTGAGGCATGTGGGTTGGTGGGCGTATGCGAGCTTGCTACACGGCAGCTCGAGCAGTAGACCGCCTGCACGAAGTTGCTGGTACTTGTTGAGATGGGAGATCTTGTAATTGTTGTCTTCCTTCTTCAGCGTCGACCTGTGCGAAACGCTCTGGAGCGTCATGAAGCACTTGTCCAAGGCGTTCGGCTCCAGCTCAGTGAACGTCTCCTCGACAGCCTGGGTGATCGCGTCAATCTCGAACACCCGCTTCTTGTGCTGAAGTGCATGGATCGCATTGAAGAACCCTACATCTAGCCCGTTGTTGTCAGGGCTCGTGGAGGCTGAATTTGGAAGACGGCGTTGAGTTCCATAGCCTTGCATGCGGCACTCACAGCGGCCTCAAACGCGATGTTGTGAGCTGGATTAGTGTCCTGCTGAATCACGACATTCGACTTTTTCCACCTGCAAACAGAATGTCAAAACCCCAAATTTCAACAATGGAAATCTTAAAATCACAAATCATCCCTGGCCACTTCGCGGCAAGTGCTGGTTGGAGGTGGTCGGTCAGAAAGCGCTCGTAGACAGTGCTCGTCACACTCAAGGAAGATGTCACAGGTGTACCAGCGCATCTGTACTTCGATGTCATATTCGCTAGCACTCGCTCTACAAAGAGCCAGCACCGGGTGAGTCCGTCGAATAACGTCTTGAGGTGGGAATCGAACCGCGGGCAGCGATCGCAACGAGAAACATCACTTTCCTGACGTGCCTTTTGTTGACGTGTTTTCTGCTGCGTCGGCTACAACCGCAGCTTTCAGCCCCATGAGCGCCTGCATACTTACAGCAAGCGTGTAAGCTTTTGGCACACGTAGGCGGTCAACGCAGCAGCGGTTCGCACCCGTGCAAACCCGAAGATCATTTGCTGTTAACGATGTGCGTACGACCCCATCTGCGCTCGAGCTTGCGTGTTTGTCTGGTGTTCGAGCTGTTGATACAAGTGCGCAAGAAACTCGCAGTGTGTTTGCGCTAGTAGATGCTGCTGGTTGAGGAGCTTGAAATGGTTACGATCAGAGCTTGTATTTGCTCCTCGGAAAACGACACAAGTCGAATGACGTCGGCTTTGCTGAAGGTCTACTCCGCTCTCACATTCTGTTCAGCGACAACCAAAAGAATCTTTTCGCCCCCCCCCTCCCCAAATCGTCGCTTGCATCGCTGCCGGTCGCGTCGATGTCCGTGCTCTTGCTTGTTCTGAAGTGAGCACAATTGCACACAGTCAGCACGGGTGTCGTCGAATGATGTGGATTTCATCCAGCTACTGAACAGGCAAAACCCAGCCAATGAAAGATCTCAACAAGGAGCAGTCGCGAGCAAATGCGGCTGCTTGTGGTGAATTCACCAACCTTGAGCTATTGCTGCACCGACTTAAACCCGCGCTCAAAAACACGCCAGCCGCTCGTTCGCAGAAGACCTAGCACCAACCACGTCAAGTCCTTGGGTATCGCCAACGGTATATGCAATCTGCGGCGTTCGAAGCCCAGCGAGGTTCTTGTTTACCAGGCTCTTCACACTGTGCTCCATTCTCGTCGACCGCTGATCGATCACATCTGTCACTGAGGCATCCAAGAACCGCTTTGACGAACTCGCCTGCTGCTCCATGGGCATCTAAAACCCCGCCATGAGCCCCAAAGTTGAGGGGGCGAGCTGCTCGAGAGAGGACACGCTCGCTGTGTCCACACAGCCCAGTGTCTGCTTGGCTTCGATAGTTTCTTCAAAGAACTGCAGGAGTCTCTGTTCACCTTTTGTGGATCTCCCATCGGCCCACTGGAGCGAAGTCGCCGCCGCCGAGCGGTTCACAGCCGCGCGGATCTCAGTCATGGCCGTCTCGATGTTGTATTGGAAACGTAACATCATGTGCCCGGCAGTTGCAAACCTGCCCAACATCACCAACGCGCTTGACTACGTCTGCGTGATGCGCTTCTCGTGGAGCGCCGCGTTGACGCCTACTTCGACGTCAGCTCGGATAATCCCAGCGGTGGTGCTAACGAGCTCCCAGGTGCTCGCCGCGATCTCATTCATGGAGTCGCGCAGCGCGGCTTGAGCGCACTGCTCAGTACTCCCCTAGAGGGCTGGCCACACTTGCGCGTACACATGGATTTAATTGCGCCATCACGTGTTGCTGATTGACTACTTGTCGATTATGGAGCTCTACTTGTGCGGCCTCGAGCACTACCTTTGAATGCATAGATCCAGGCTATTCGTGTGGAAGAGCACTTGAGTCGATGATGTCCACTTTCTTAGGCGCTTTACAAACTGAATTCAATATTTTTTTAACCAGTCATTTATTGAACCGTAGTTAATCAAGACAAAAAGGGTGTGCGCAAAGCTAGTTGAGGGACATAATGTTGGCTAAATTCTGTAACTTTTCTCAAACTGATCAGATCTGAAGGGAAAAGGTTTGAAAGATTCACTCTGGCGTGGTGATTCTACATATATCAATTTGTAGGGGCTATTCCAATTCTCTAAGATTGATTACAAGCGGCCATAAAGTGGACCTGCGCAAAGCCATTCGGTGGACTGCAGTGTTTCACTTGCGCAAATTGTGAATAACGGTTTTAGCCGTCTTTTCGAAAAAGACGATTAAAACGGTCGTTGCTAAAAAAAACGTTACAGACATGAACTGCTATCACCTGGTCTCTAACTCGAATATGCCAAAAAAATTCGACGATAACAACTATATTGTCCATTCTTATTCAATCACAACGGAAGTTTGTATGGAGGTGTCTGCTATGATGGAGGCAGGGGCGACCCTGGTTGTAATCATGTAAAAACGAGTGCAGCCAGAGAATACAAAAAACTTTGGTATTACGTGCATGAGAGAGTGGAAATTTAGCCGCCATAAAGCGTGAGGATCATTCTTCGAGTCCGAGTTGAAGCGAGGGAGCAGCCGACGTGCGTTTAGCACGACAATGGCGATCCAGTTCTGCCAATCCAGCGCTGGCTGGCCCCTGGGTTGTTGTCTGGCCTGCGGATTTGATTTATGCTATCAGTAATTGGTCGAGGCCGCGTGTGAAGAAGAGTGGCTGGTGCAGAAAACGAGTTGCTCGTTGGGGACAGTCCGAGGCGAAACTTTTGCTCTCTTGCTCTCAATCGTTCGTGCTTGTGGGCCCACAGGTCCGTGTTTTGAGAAGGGGTGCATGAAGTCTGCATCATACCCATCTGGGGCGCGTGGAGCCAACCAGCATCGGCTTGACCATGTTAGGCGTGTGAAGTGTATGTGTGTTGTGTGTGCGAGTCGCCTTGCGGGTGCATTGTAGTGTGTACGAGTGTGTATACTGTATCAATCAAAGCGCCTGCCATAAGCGTGTCAAGAAGCACAGTGTTCAATGTGCTACCGCAAGTATCGGATCTATTGATGTCTGTGCATGGCGATTTTTGTGTGTATAACACGAGCACATTCTTTTTGGCTGAAAGAACGTTTATTCAATGGTCAAAATTTTAACAAGCGGAACCGGCATTACGAGCGTGACCGACTTACGGCGAATGGAAATTCGCAACAAAGGTGCTGTGTAAGTGACCTTGGGCTACAGCGCAATTGTTTCCTCTTGTGTAGACACGCCTTGCTTTGGCAGTTTAGGGGTCAGTAGTAGAGATGAGAGGCCAAGCAAGCACCGCAGGTCGTCAAAGCGCCTGCAGTCATACAGAGCTCTGAAGGCGCAAATACGCACGTCAAGCGCGCCGGGGGTATTGAGCGCTGGCAGTCCTCTGGGTTCAGCGCTGTACGTCGCACTTATGACACCAATGTGATGAAGTGCTCATGAGAAATTCGAATGAGCACCCTGCCACAAGTACCGGACTGGCTCGTACGACGCGTCCCAAACGTTCCGAACGACGTGCATCCCGGCAAGATCGCCTGGCTCCAGCGGAATCCTGTCGACATCGTCCGGTTCCACCTGAATCTGGCCAAGATCGTTCGGCTACTGCCGAATCAGGTCAAAGCCAGCTTGCTCAAGCCGGCGTCTGCACGTCCACTCACGAGGTTCCAGCTCAGCACAGACGAGCACTTCCTGACGCAGCACGACCAGACTCGATCAACGACGAACCAGATCAATCTGGAGATTCCTGTCCGGCTACACAAGGTCCGGACATTCGTGCGCCGGCCGAGCTGAGCCGGCATGGATCTGTCTGGCTACAGAAAGTGGCCAGAAAGTGGCACTTCAACGGTGGCGCAATCAACAATTCCGCAATCGAGAATCAAGCACGGCACGACGACAGGCACGTACCCCTGAGCACTCGAGGCAAGAAGTAACCTGCAACACAGCCCAAGAGAGTCCCCAAGCGTGAAGGAGCATCATCCGAGCGAGAGGGCAGGTTTGACTCGAACTTTGTAAATGTCTACATTTTTGCATGTAAGCAAATCTAACTCTGCAATTTCCATCCAAGCGAACAAGTGCAATGCCGCCCGCCGTCACTAGTGTGACGTCATAAGCCCCGCGTACCAAGAACAAGGTGCGTGGGGAGCGATGGCACTCAGTAGCAATTCATGTGGGTGGAAGTGAGAGCTGTTGTGTTGTGTGAGATTACAAGAGAGACTCTGCTGGATGATCTGCTTGGTGAAAGTGTGTGCGAATGGTTGCATGTGTCTACTACTGTGCGGGTGGGCTCGAGTGATTACATGTGCATGCTATTCTGACCGATTGGTCCTTCGTGTGTCGTGTTGCGCTAGAGTTGGAGCTTTTCTTTCCGAACTAAACTATGTCGGGATATTTCCGTCCGGTTTTAGCGCTATCTTCGATCCTTCAAATCCGACGTAGCCGTATCGGTACAGATTTGCCCGGCTAGAGCCAACTAGACATAACCCGATGCGAATACACAATTGTGCACTCACACGCATATCGAAAAGAGATCGCAGGGGCAAGAAGGCATCGTATTGAGCGTTAGAAGCGTGAAGATCTATTTATCTTTTACACCCCTAGTTGGCACACGAAGCCGCCTGAAGGCCTACGTGATGGCAATTCTATAGCGTGTGTGCCCAACTGGGGGTGGCGTTCGCCGCAGAGACTGCGGCGGGGAGTGATGGATCATCCATAGCTCTCCGCTGATGCGGTGGTAACTGACAGCCGCACGGCGGCGTTTTCCTGGATCGCCAAATGCGAACTTGACTGTATCGGTATGAATGGGTCCAGATAGAGTTTCGGCTCTAGCGGACCGAAAAATCGACGGATTGAGGCATGAGAGTGCCTATTGGAACGAGAAGTGTGTGCGTGTGGTCGGCTCCGACCGAGTCATCACATACAAGTGATCGGCTTGCTCAGAGCACGTCTGCCCTGATGGAGAGCGGCGTCTGGCTGTAGCCGGATGCTTATGCTCTGATAGAGTGGGCTGTCTTTGCAATAGCCGGATGCTGTCATCCGGATGGAGTGAGTGTACTTTGGCAAAAGGAATGCGAAGTCGTGTTCGAATGCATTTGAACTTTATCCACAAACAACAGCGCAATGCACCAGGCGACGCCGTCGCCAAGCCACGTTAAGTCGTGGCTAGGAAGGCGGCCAAACCTGAAAAAAGAAACGTTTTACCCGGTCAAAGCGCGTGAAAAGTGATCAACGGGTACACAATGTGAAGTGACGGACGGTTGTCCGGATGACCCTTTGCGTTTGACATCCGTCCCGAAGCTGTACCCGTTGGTGTCTGGGCGGCGGTATGACTGTGGCATAAGCAAATTCTCCCGCTCTAGCTGAAGCGGGAAGGGTTTGCCCTGACCTAGTGTGCTGCGCGTGATTCTGGAAAGGCCACTTTGCCAGACCAATCGATTCGAACCCGCCTGGATGTTAGTGCGTGGGATCTCTTCGACGCGAATTTCGCTGTCGTAGTACCCGGTCGCGAGAGGGTAAACCCTTTACGCGCACGCAAATACACACATGAACCCGACAATCCCGCTCGAGCTACACTTACAATTCATTGCGGAGAGCGAAGGTGAAGAGTGTATAGCTCGGATACAGTGTCGACGAGTTTTGTAGAGGTACTATTGCACAGCTTTGCATGCGGGTTTATCTATCGCGCGGTCGGTTTGGGCACGCTTACGTTTGGTTGATCATATAATTGGCCCCCTCTCGATTCCAGCGCAACATCGACTTGACGAACACGCTTTATCAGCTTCGTGTTCAGCGCGATCAGCTCGTCAACCGTCGCCGATCTCTGCAGCAGCATCTCGAGGTGTTTGGGATGCGAAGCTTGTCCCACGACACAGTTGGCTGCGCCGCGTGCCGCGTGGAGCGCTCTACATACTGCCCGCAGCTCCTCCTCGTACACGCGGTAGCGCTCCA
This sequence comes from [Pythium] brassicae (nom. inval.), assembly GCA_008271595.1. NCBI lineage: Eukaryota > Oomycota > Peronosporomycetes > Pythiales > Pythiaceae > Globisporangium > [Pythium] brassicae (nom. inval.). The sequence goes on along the minus strand of SMMQ01000314.1, from coordinate 9,166 downwards.
ATACGCGCTCAACCAGCCCGACGAATGCAGACTCGGTCGCGAAAACTCCGTGAGCATCGCATACGTTGGTGTAAGCGGCATGAAAAACCATCAGCGATAGCATTGGAGCCACGGAGACGAGCGTCGCCGAGTTTTTCGCAGCCACTAAGACCTCGCCGCGCACGCGCTTCGTCTTCGCCGGCGTCGTCGCGCCCGCTGTCGCGAGATCTCCAAGGACGACCTGTGCGTCCGGGTCATGGCCGCTCATGCCTTCACGGCTCCGCGGGCCTACGCAATGGTGTTGAAGTCTGCATCGCGAGCGCCGCCGCTGTCGTGGTATCCTACATGTATGCGTGTAGGCATTGGAAAACAGTGACAATCCTTGCTCCTCTGGCGCCTTCAAACGCGCAAAGCTTACAAGGAACATCGCATTGTAGCAGATTGAGAGAAATTGCTTCTGCGTTAGAGTCAGATCTGATGCGCGGTCCAGCAAAGTACCATAGTAGAACGAGGAGCGCACCACCTTGATAGTCGATTGGGGTTGCCACTGTGGAATACAGGAAGAATGTAAGAAGTCACAGATCCGCGATCGTGCACACTCTCACTTGCTTTATCATGCGCATCCAGACGGCCGAGCCACGCAGAACGTCTTGATCACCCTGTCGTTCTTCAGCAGCGCCTTCTCCGAGAATTGAGAAGGTGATGAAAGGATGCCTGGTCTTTATTTAGATTGTTTTCGTGCTTTGGCTGAAAACTTTCTTTAGCGACTGTAGTTGCTGAATAAAATCGAGTAGCATACAAAATTGATAAGAGAGAGCACTTTTAATGAGACACAGACAATTTCGGCATATGGCCATTATCGAACAAGAGAGAGGTACCTCGAGCTCGATATAACTGCGATCGCCCCATGTCATGCTGCTACTTTCTGACCGAACAGACGCGGCGGATTAAGCTAATATGAGCTCGAGAACGGTCGTTCACTGCGGATCGATTTGACATTGAGATTTTTGCCAATTGTTGGATAAAATACGATTCTATTTCTAAAAATGAGACGAATTTACTGCCATAGTTTGGTTGGGTGGAATTATCCTTCTCGTGAGATTTCCAATAAGCACACACCTCCATCACGGATTTTGTATGCGCATTAGAGGTGTAAACGTTTTCCTTAACATAACATAAACTTTCCGGAACGATTAGGCACAGTGTAGACACAGTTTGACTCCCTAAACTTTCCTGAACATAGCCAAAGCAAAAACTTTGAGTTTTTATGTTGCGAACGGCGGTCATCGGCACTCCAAATCTGGACCAAAGCAGCTGCAACAAGATGCGCGATGCGGAAGAGGCGTAAGGAGGCGGCGCTGGATATCTCAGTGGATGGGTGGCGCGCTGCGACGACTCGTGCGACAACTGCTCCAGCCGAGCTGCATCTTTACACCACCGTACCGTTTCCATCATGACAAAGTCGCTTGGCGCTCGTCGCTTCACAGAGACAAGCCAGCGAGGCAGGCGACAGAGACCAAAAACAACAACGGCAACGACACCAGCAATTTCAGCAGCAACTGCAGAGATTCAGGGGGGGAGCCAGCACCGGTATGTAGAGGAGAGCGGACGGACTGCGCGGTGCAGGTGCTGCGGAAAATGAAGTCATAGATCTACGCCATCCTTGTGTGGCGGTTTCTGTCAATAAAGCGACTGGGAGGGGGTGAGAGTAACAGCGACTGCATCGTCGACAACAACGACGGCGACGACCAGTACAGCAGTCAAGAAGGTGGCGGTCACGGAAGTATCGACGCCCACGCGGACGCTGCCCCGTCGTACCAACAACAGTCCCCACTGCGCACGAGCCACTCACCGAGCAGCGGCAGCAGTGGTAGTCAACGCCAGCTGGCGCTCGGGAGTGCCAAGGACGCGACTCGTTTCTTACTTAGCCAGAAATTCAAGCACGCCCTGTACCCTATGCAGCGCTGACATCCCCTGGACCGCGCATTGTGAGTTGCGCACGACGACATACGGACGCGACACCGCCATCGCAACGATACGTGCCGTTCGCTCTCGAGCGGTTCGCCGCGACTCCCCTGCCCAGACGGACTTATACATCATGTCGTCCTTGGCCTTCGTGCACCACGCCGCCAAAAGCGTGACCACCGCCGTAGGCAGTAGAATCTCAAAAAATGGCGACATGATTGGAGAGGCAATCCCGAGCACGCATTGAGTGCTATAGACCCAGGTCGTTTCGTTGGTGCTCGTGAGTATCCCGCTTTTCTCCGTGCATGAGGCGCAAGGCGCTCGTGCGCTTGGCGGCGGCGGTTTGCGCGACTCGTTCCAGGAGCAGGAGTGACTAGTGATCCGTGCGCTCCCTGCCCCCAGCGCGCGTTCAAGTGCAGTGCGCACGCGTCTATCCTGGCATCTAGCCTGCCGCCGCCCAAGCTCTTGGAAGCATCGTCGTCGTCATCGGGCGATTCATCGGCGGTTTCAGAGACGGCAGCGTGCGGTGTCCTGGGTGCGGTCCAGAAGATCCACAATCAGCTTCTTGGGGCAGCAGAGACGCGGGGCTAGACACGCAGGCGGAAGACATTTGCATGCAGCACGCCGTGATTGCACGCCAACAGGGGCGCGTAGCCGACCTGCCTGTTGCAACCGCGATTGTCGCTGTCGCTCGCGACGAGGAGACGCACGTTCAATGAATGGGCGGTAATGATGTGCTGTACGCGCACAAGGCGGCGGCTCTACGCGCGGCGGGATCTGGAGCAGCTCGCGCGTTTCGTCCACTGCTGAACTTCATCTTCTCTGGCAGCGTGATGAATGATGTCGCGTGCGCCGACCGCCAGGTGCGCAAGCTAGCCGAAACAGATTGTCATGTCAGTGGTAACGGCGGCGTTCTGTGCACGTTGGTTGTGGTGATCAGGAAAGTGACACCGGTGCTGGCGCCGCCGCTGGGTGAGACGATGCACAAGATGACCGAAGGCCTTGTGAAGATCACGCTGGCGGGAACTGGAAGTGCAGCAGCAGCTTGCTTGCGGACTTGACCAAAATCGTGGAGACCTGAAGGCTCCCAAAGGAGGAGCCCCGTTCGATCAGTGGCGGGTGCTGCAACACGACGCGCCTTCGACGACGAATAGCTGCGCGAAGAGGAGCTTCAGCGTGCGCATATACCTTGTGACGGCAAAGGCGCAAAAGCACAGCAAAGCGGTGAGGAAGCAGAAGGCGTCTTAGCGTGATGAGACCGCAGTCTCGCGGAGGGAGTCGACAACTGGCTTCTGTACCGGTATTCAACAGAAGTTTCGTCAAGTCAAACAATCACTGCACAAGTCATCAAGATGATCGTTGACCGTTTTTAATCTCAGAAAGAACCGACTTGTTCTGCGCTAGGAACACGAAATCGTTTACAATTTCCGGAGCAAGTCCGCACCGACGAGCAGAGACATTGTTGCCTTCGGTCGAGAGCGGTCCAGAAGGAACATAGGTGGCAACCCAACCCGGCCACTTGCGAGCTAGTGCAGCGGGTGCAATTGATCTTGCCGTTCACTCACCACCAGCTGATCGGGTTCGTCGTGTGATGGACCTGCGCCGCAGCATTCAGACAGAGGATGATCTGAGTTTCACACTTCGTTTCCGCATCGCGTTCAACGTCGTTCGTCTGCAATAGATCCTGAGGCCACACCGCATAGCTGCCGAAGACAGTTTCAAGCATGTCAGCCGTTGCCTTTGTCGGGTCGGCTTTGGCGACACTGCCTTCTCAACTTTGGAAAACTGGAGACCTGGGTTGCGCCATCGCGAGCACCATATCGACTGCAGCGCGAAGAAGCATCAGCCGCCCCTAGATTATATCGGACTCTTGTAGGTGGGTCGTCTGCACCAAGCAAGGGTCGACAAACGACACCCGCACCATATCACACTGGGTATTGTTGAAGCGCTTGTCGAACAGCTTGACGAATGCATCTCGAACAAAATACATTCTCGAGCTCGCTGTCTCGACGAACTCCTGGCCGCTGAACTGAGTGATGTCTTGGCCGAACAGGCTCTCACTGACCAACTCCTTTCGAAGAGCACGGAGGAATAAAGCGTGATCAGGAGTGTCGGATACGACTCCCCGCTCAACGCGTCCGTTGCAACAACGAACGGGTCGAGCAGCTTGACGAGACATCAGATCGCAAACCACTGCTCGCTTGTCGGTTCGTCGAGCCGCAAGCCAGGAAACTCGACGTTGCCTTCCTCTGAGCGCATATATACCCAGAGAACGAGGTCTATGTTGGCTGCGGATCAATTAATCTGCGCAGCATCTCGCGGCAGCTTCCCCAAGAGTTGGGCAGTCTGTCAGAGTTCCAACAGAAACTCTCGCCGCGCTGTTGCTCTGGATTTTGAGGAGCCGCGACTTGGCTTTCGGGGAGCGGTGGAAGTAAACAGCGATGGTTATGAAGTTTGAGACCACACCACAGATCCACGAGAATGTGGACCGGACGGTGGGTTGTGCAGACCCCATGATGAAGTTTTCCACCTGGTCCATCGCAGCGATCCGATCCTCGAGCTTTGCTTGGTCGTCTTGCTCGCCGGGCTAAGGGTGTGTGCTGGGACTAGGCCTGCTACCACTCCCCGCCCAGGCCCTCGCGCATCGCACCTCCACCAACAAGGCGGAGAGATTGCGCGATGCACGACATGTGCATAACTCCAAGCCAATTGCCAGCGGACACAGTGTCCGAGGCGCCGTCTCGAACGAGGACTGCGCAGTCTTCGAGCGGAAGCTTCCAACGCTCCGCTGCTTTCCTGACCTTGCAAGCGATAGTGTCCACGGTATAAGCACCTGGGAAGTGCCGAATCCCGAGCGTCCACCCGTACATCTGAAGCTCAGCGTGAAGGTAGTGCGTCGTAAGCTTCCTAAAGATACGCTGCGCATGGTCGGTCCACATGTCCTTCGTTAGAGCAAATTGCGCGCACTCCGCCGCCAGGTTTGCTTTTAGCACTGCTGCGACCTCGGTTGCCAAGAGCACGATCGTCTCGCAAACTTGCGGACGCCAAGGGATGGCGATATTGATTCGGCCTCAGGCTCTTGAAAGGTACCTCACGTATTCCTGGATCCCCCGGTCCTCCACTAGCAGCATTGGGCGGTCACTTCGAGCGATCCAACTGGCGAGTAGCTTGTCGGCGTGTTGCTGTTGGCTGGGTGGGATCTTCCGCCGTTTTGGTTGGTGTGTGTGCATGCGCAGAGACTTCAATGGTCGTTGACAGCTCGTTTTGGCGAAGGTCGTAGCGGCTCCCCGTGCGCCTTGTTGATGTGCTTGCGCACACTGGCCGACATCCCGACCCGAAACGGCAGTTTCACGTCGCACAACAAGCAGATTGCACAGTCTGCATGCGTACTTGTCAGCTCAGCGTTTTGAACAGCCGCTAAGCCAGGCGCTTCGCGCATGCGCACGAAGTGCCAGATGTCTGGGTGGTGCGCTTTGTTGAGCTGAAACAGTCTCAGCGCCTCGCTCCTTGCCTGACAATCATCTTGAGCGGCGAAACCGATGCAGCCATTATCGCACGCCAGCCTTTGGTGATGCGGTACAACACTCGAACGAATTTCTGACGAGCAGCACCAACGAGCTTGACCACGATCAGCAGCACACGAATTCGAGAGCGAGTATTTAAACGCAAACCTGCGCGAAAACGAGGAGCAGCAGACGAACGGCAAGTGGCAACGAGTAGAGGATACGGACGAACAGCGTGGTCGGCAGGCCGTGCGATGGTACAATGTTGAGCGGCGCTACCCGAGCGAGTGCGAGGCGCGCGAACGGGTTGCGCGCGGACGGCGGAGTTGAGCGGTAGTAGACGGACGGGCTGCTGCCCACGAACGAGGAGCAGCGGTGGCGAAACACGAACGATCTTGATGGCATGCGGCGACATACGAACGATGGCAATGGCAGGCGGCGGTTCAGGAGCGAGTAGCGTCACACAAACTATCTCGAAAGCCAATCGGCGAAACATGAACGCCACTGACGAGGTCGGCGGCACACAAACGAGAGGCTCCACACAAGCGAGCAGCGGGTTGGCGTCGCGTGTCTGTACACGAACGACAGCGAGCAGCACACGCAGCTACACATGAATGATCGCGACGACAGGACGAGCGCAAGTATTAGCTGTTGCACACGAACTAGCATTTCAAGCGGCATCATATGTACAAGTGTGACGACGAGCGCACGCTCACGATATGTGGAGAGGGGAGGTGCGAGACACCCGTGATGACGGCAGGTAAGAGACCCGATCCGACTTGAATGCACGCACGACGACAGTCTCCTATTTGGTTTATAGTATCAGATTGTCGAAGTCAGAATTTGATTGGTTGTCAGTTGTGAACTGTTGAGGGTTAGTTTTGGGACAGTTGGCAAAACTGAACAACGTTGTCAGTTGTGCAGTTTCGGAAACGTTTATGTGGTGAACGTTTACACCTCTTATGCGCATAGATATATATTTGGTCTAGTCGGAAGCCAAACCCCTATTCACTTCGATTCAATTAATTGAAAATATTTTGTGAAATGTGCACACATTTCCTCCGATTGGTACATGGATTATATAAAATTTCCATTGGATAAAAATGTGCGTTATGAAACGCAGCTTTAACTCGTCTTGTCGGAATAATCATTACAGTAAATTTATATTCATCCATACCGAACCTTTTTGTGGCTAAATGAAATTAAACTTATGTTCTCTTCTCGGGTCACATGTTGTGGAACACATTGGAATAGTTCTGGGTGAAGAAGGTTGAGTCATACTCCTGAGTGTGATACCAGTCACTGCCAAAAAAATTGTAACAAAATGTCAGAACCCGTTATCGCCAACTCTCCCAACACGATATCTGCCGAGTCATCGCGATCTGAACTCGATGCTCTCTCACTTGAACGGCCCCAGCAGATCGGCATGCAACCTGTTATACACCTGCGAGAAAAGAACACAGTCCATTTACTCGCATGCACTCGCACGACGCACGCTTATCACCCGATCGCGTGATAGGTTCGCGGCATGACACCAGAAAGCAGGTGTCGCTGGACGCGTATGTACCGTACATGTACGAACATGAATTGAAGACCCAGGGCAAAACGACTGGATCTCCATGCGCGCGCGTCTGTGTGCTCCGATCGAGCGAGGCACCAAGAGCTCACTCTGCGACTTGCTGCCAGTACAGCAAGGGTAAAACATGTCAGCGA
>SMMQ01000310.1:642-12696 GCA_008271595.1 [Pythium] brassicae (nom. inval.) | reverse complement strand
TCGCGTGCAAATAGTGTACGTGCGTTCAGGTGGTCCCACGCCACCCCCATAGAGGTGCAATATATAAGCTCAACATCCCCATGCTGTTTCGAGTTCATCCAGCCAGCTCTCCGCGCTTCCCGAGTCTTCCTCCGGCTTGCAAGCTCGCTCTCATTCATTGTCTCGCGTCTCCAGTCGTTCGTCGACATTGGCCACGTTTTCGCACCTCGACCGGCTCTCTCTCTCGGAGATCGAATGGCTGAGATGTGTCAGGATGTGACCAACCGCAACCTGCGCTGCTGACGCGCCGGTCACACTTGGCGGTTTGTTGGCGCCACCACGGAGGGATCCACGTCAATCGAGGCGCGTCTCGCCGCCTGGATGCTCCGACCTGCAGTGAGAGGAGATGACAGCGATGGCCGTTGCGAGAAGACTCGCGGGCTAAATCGAAATGCCGCGTACTGCGTCCGTTTCGCCGTCTCAGTTAGTCAACAGTGCGAACGTTGGGCGAAGCAGGAGTGGGGCCACCCCTGCCCTGTGCGCGCCGAACGAAACGCGGCGCAACGAATCTGCCAGACTGCCCCGCGCTCCCGTCCGCCCGTCCTCCTGATGGAGAGCAGCTCCGCTGGCTCTAGCACCCGACGACGACGAGCCCGACGAGGAAGCGCGCGCGGCGCGTGCTAAAGCGACGTCGAGAGAGCGAGCGAAGCGAGGGCGGGAGATCGACGGCGACCAGCGCAGCCAAGCAGCAAGGCCAATGGCCGCGGAGCTCTCCGCAGCTCCAGCGCCAGTTCTCGTCCCCACAACAGCAGCAGCAGCAACAACAACGACAACAATCGCAGCATCCGCACCACCGCCGAGCCAGGAGCTCCGACCACGTATATCATCACCAGCCACAGCACTCGAGCTCGCGCCGGCGCCGCCCGCGCGCCAGCAGCGCTTCTCGCTGCCGCGCGTCACCCCACTCGACCTCTCGGCGAGCCACTTCAAGCTCCTGTACCTCGTCAGCTTGTACGCGGTCGCGTCCAACTCGACGCGCCAGAACGAGCGCTGGATCCGCCACGTGCCACTGCTCGTGCTCATGTTCGAGGGCATCGTGCGCGGCAAGTTCGGCTTCGACTACGCGCCCAATTCGGTGCGGCTGTCGTACAAGGGCCGCACGCTGCGGCGCTGGATCAACATCTCGCGCGAGGGCGTGGCGGCGATCAACGACCTCTGGGAGCTCCGCCTCGTCAACGGGCTCAAGCTCTCGAGCGACGACTTCCAGCCGATCACGGCGTACCAGGTCTCGGCCGGCGGGCTCGCGATGCTCGCGCACCTGCCGCCGGGCCTGCGCGGCGAGGTCGACAGCTTCATCTACCCGCCCACGCCGCTCGAGAAGAAGCCGCTGCTCGTGTCGTACGATGGTGCGCGTTTCCAGCTGCGCTCCGGCGGCTACACCAAGACGAGCGCGATCACCGAGAGCGAGGACGTGTCGTACGTGAGCTCGCCCTTCCTGCCGCGCTGCCTGCGCTCGAACGGCTACTACCAGCTCGAGGCGCGCAGCAACCGACACCGTGCGGGCGAGTGCGCGGCGGGCGCGAGCAGCATCTCGGCCAAAACGTCCGAGGCCGTGACACTCGGCGACGTGCACGCCCTCGTGGGCGAGTGGGTGCCCTTCGGCTCGAACCAGATCGTGGCGCTGAACGAGCGCATCGGCGCGCTCGACCGGTGCCAGGGCGGCATCCTCACGAGCGTCGTGGACCGGGCGCCGACGGACACGCGCTTTCGCGTGCCGCTCGGGCAGACGCAGGTCCGGATCCTCGACTTCGACTTTGTGCGTTTCATCAACTTCGAGGCCGAGTCGCACTTCCCCGAGACCTCGGGCATCGTGCAGGTCGAGAGCTTCGGCATGCACCTGAACGCCGACGGCTCGCTCATCTACGCCACCAAGGTCGAGGCGATCCTGGACCGCGCGCGCGACGACGTGTCAATCGACCACCTCGCGCGTCTGCTCGTGGACGTGCACCAGGACTCGTCGCTGCTCGTCAACGACCTCCTCTCGCGCTACCAGGTGAGCCTGCTCGAGATGCTCTACCTCGGCGACTCGTTCCACCGCAACAAGTACAACTGCGTGATGGCGACGCACATCCGGCCCAAGCTCCCGGCCCGCGAGTATGTGGCCAACCCGCTGTACGCGAACGAGCTCGCGCAGGTGCTCGGCGACGTGTACGCGAGCCACGACATCTCGCCCGACGACGTGCTCGTGGTCGGCCGCAGCGGCTGCCTCTTCGCCGGGCCGAACGTCTTCCAGTACGAGCGCATCTGCACGGCGTACGTGGCACTCGTGTGCCGCGACGTGTTCATCAAGAACTTCTTCGCGCGCACGTTCGTGCTCGACGCGACGCTCAAGGACATCCGGCGGCTCATCCACCGCGTGCACGCCGAGCCAGCCACGGCGCTCCAAGTGCGCGAGAAGCTCGCGGTCGTCTCCAAGGACACGATCCTGCTCGCCGAGACGCTTGAGTACCTACTTGACTCGCTCGAGGACATCACGCTCGCCGCGACGGACCCGGATCACGGTGCCGCGGTCGACGAGCCGAGTGGCGACGGCGAGCCGAGTGGCGACGACGCGTCGAGCGTCGAAGCGCGGCTGCTTCGGGTGCTCGCGCTGGGCAGCCTGAAGGCGCAGACGACCATGCGCTGCCACGACTCGATCAAGCTCATGGAGAACACGATGCTGCAGCTCGAGCAGCTGCAGATGATCGCCGAGTCGGCCGCGACCAAGCAGCTCGAGGTCGCATGCCAGCGCGTGAACCTCAATACGCAGGGGCTCATGAAAGGCGCGGCGCACCAGGAGCGCAGCCTGCTCACGCTGCAGGCGCTGCAGTACCTCGTCGCGGGGCTCTTCGTCTTCGACGTCATCGACCGACTCACGGGCGGCACGTGGCACATCCACATCCCGGCGTGGGCGGTCGACGGCCTCGTCAAGCCGGTGCTCTCGCGGCCGTTCCTCTGGTGGGGCATCAACATGGCCGTCTTCGGGCTCTTCTTCGGGCTCGTGCACGAGCTCTCTCGCGTACTCGCGGCCCGCTGGCTCGGTTGGTCCACCGTGCGCATCGAGGTGAACCGCCGGATCTCGCAGCGCCACCTCTCGCGCTGGCTCGCGCAGCGCCGGATCAAGCGCAGCGGCAGCAATCAGGTCGGCGGCACGTGCAGCGCAGCGCTCGCGCGGTTTCGCTTGTTTGTGTGGGAGGAGTCGGACGCGTCGCTCTGGGGCGGCTCCGCGCCGCGGGTCGAGCTCGTGTACGACGAGAAGCACAGCTTCCTGCTGTTCGCGGCGCTGCGCTTCGACGCGAAGGGCTCGCGCATGCTCGAGACCGAGTGCAGCGAGGTCTTTCACGCGCTCTTCACGGAGCACAAGATCTACGTCGCGGACGCACGAGGCGCCAAGAGCCGCAGCAACGCCAAGACAGCGTTCCTGGACGCGGACACGTGAGCATGTGTCGGGTCCAAAGGCATCGAACGCAGTTCGGCTGCCTATGTGTGTGTCTGGCTGCCTGCGCCGGCCACGCTCTGCCCCCAGGCGGCGGACTTGCGTGCTCACGGCTGCTCACGCGGCCTCACGGAGAGCGGCATGTGAGCGCACCACAGCGATGAGTGAGGCGCTCCGGAGCCCGACGGTGTCACGCGCTGTCGATGTGCAGCAGGCGTTTGAGGATGGCGAGACGGCCTGAAAAGTGGCGCGTCGCCCTGGTCGAGCCTGGGAGCTGCAAAGTCGACATGATCTGACGCCCCGAGCCGCGTTCGTCCCGTCGAGCTACCACACAGCACGTCCGCCCGGCGACATCCCCTTGTCCCGACTCGGATTGCTGTCCCCCGACTTAAGTTAACGAAGAGCTCACTTGAGCTCTGATTTCGGTATCGGTGCGCGCTGGTGTCCATGCGCGTTGCAGGTGTACAGCGTGCTCGCAAAGCGTGACATAAGCTCGTTGTCTGCAGCACCATGGCTCGTCAATGTTGGTCACCTCCGCCACCGCAGTTCTTCAGGAAGTCCTCTTCCTGGCATCACAAAAGCCAGTAGTGATAAAATCAAGGTCTTTCAACATTTTTCCCGCCAAAAATAGTGCTCGATCGACAAACACTCCCATTTGCCATGACAAGCGCGAGCGTCTCGGTCGGCAGCGGCGCTCTGCACGCGCTCGCAAAGCGCGACGTGCAGCGCATCTGCAGCGGACAGGCGGTCGTGGACCTCGCGACGGCCGTGAAGGAGCTGGTTGAGAACGCGCTGGACGCTGGTGCGACTCTCGTGGACGTGAAGCTGCGCGACTGCGGGCTCGCGTCGGTCGAGGTGAGCGACGACGGCTCCGGCGTGTCGCCCGCCAACTTTCCGGTGCTTGCTCGCAAGCACCACACGTCCAAGATTTGCAGCTTCGAGGACATCGAGAGCGTCGCATCCTTCGGCTTCCGGTGCGCCCGTTAGGCGGATGTGGGAGGCGCACTTGCGCGTGGGTGATTAGGACATCCCATCATGAAAATTTGGCGGGCTCATGTGTGTGTGTGTGTGTTTGTATGAGGTCAGAGGGGAAGCGCTAAGTTCGATTTGCCAGCTAGTAGGGAGCTTCTCCGTGTGCACGCGCACAAGCGCGGAGGAGATCGGCACGCTGCTGGAGTTCGACATGGCGGGTGACCTGGTGCGGCAGACGCCAAAGGCGCGGCCCGTGGGCACGACGGTGATCATCGAGGAGCTGTTCAAGGTGCGTTCGTACAGCGGAGCGAGCTCGTTAGTTGCTGGCAATGCGCGCTCCCCTCTCCCGTCAGCGCAGCGCGCTCACTAGTGCGCTCGTTGCACGCGCTCGACGCAGCCGCTGGCTGTGCGCCACAAGGACTTTCACCGCAACATCAAGAAGCACTACGCCAAGCTGCTCAAGGTGCTGCAGGCCTACGCCGTGAGCTCCACGAACGTCAAGATCTGCGTGTCAAACGCTACGGGCAAGAACGGCACGCGGCAGATCGTGCTCTCGACGCAAGCGCACCAGAGCATGGGCGACAACATCGCGAGCGTGTTCGGCACCAAGTTTATGCGCACGCTGCTCGCGGTCGAGATCGACCTGGCCGAGGCGTGCGAGCGCATCCGCGCCAAGCACCAGGCGCAGGCGCGTCCGACCGCAGACAGCCAGGACGACAGCATCGACGGCGTTGGCGGTGACAAGAACGACGAGGACGACGACGCCATGAGCGCGTCGCAGCTCGAGAAGACGCGCCGCGTCGTGGGCTACGTGTCCAAGGTCGGCGCTGGGGTCGGCCGCAGCGACAACGACCGCCAGTTCTTCTTCATCAACGGCCGTCCGTTCGATCTCCCAAAGGTAGTGGGAACCGATTGTGTGTGTGTGAGCGAGAGTTGTGAGTTCTGAGTTCGTGCGCTCGTTCATCGTGTGTGTGTGCGTGCGGCAGGTTGCGAAAGCGCTGAACGAAGTCTGGCGGCAGTTCGAGATGAAGCAGAAGCCGGCGTGCGTGCTCAACTTTCTCCTGCCGCTCGGCGAGTACGACGTGAACGTCACGCCTGACAAGCGCGAGACGTTCCTCAAGCATGTGCGTCGGCCATGGGTTGGGTTAATGTCGTTCGTGTGTGTCTTTAGTGGGCTCACACGCGCTGCCGCCTGTTGCTGCGACGGCGCACAGGAAGCCGAGGTCATTGAGGCGTTCAAGCTGCAGCTCAACAAGCTCTACGAGCCGAGCCGCGGGACGTTCACGGTCCAACCACTGCTGTCAACCTTCGCTCGCGCCGCGAAGCCTACTGATCGCAACGACAACGAGGAAGAAGACGACGTGAAGCCTGCAACCCCAGTGAAGCGGCCGCCAATTCTGTCCTCGCCGACCACAGCGCTCCCAGACGCTGCGGCGACGTCACAGGAGAGCGCGCGAAGCTCGGACGGCAACAGCGAGCCCACAATGTTCGCAGGCGAGCACTCGCTCATTCGACCGCAAGCCGTGATCGTGGAGGTGCTGTCGCCAAAGAAGCGCTCGCTGTCGACGAGTCCCCGGGCGCGAGCCGACGAGAGGCTCCAGTCCGCACTGGACGGGGGTGCAGCGGTCTCTGACGCGACGAGAGCGAGCAGCAGCGCCGGCTCTCCGTGCTGCGCTTCGTCGGGACATGACGCCCACACTGCAGCCGCTGGTGCGAGTGCGCCAACCGAGGTCGTCGTCGTCCAGCAGCCGCGGCCAAAGAAGCCGAGAGTGTACGTTGACAGCGGCGGAGCCGCCGGGCCCAGCGACGCGCTGCGGGACAGCATGCGGTCGACCGAGTGGTCGCTCGCCGCGATGCGGAAGCAGCGTGCGCAGTTCTTCGCGGATGAAGTCGCGGATGAGCGCGAGCGCAGCGCGAGACAGAGCCGTCTCAAGGTGCCCGCGACGTGCTCGGCGGGGGGCGACGACGCCGGCGAGAGCCTCGACCCGGCGGTCGCGAACGCGATCGCAGCGGCCGCGCTCCAGCGCGTGCTCAAGAAGGACGACTTTACGCGGATGCAGGTGCTCGGGCAGTTCAACCTCGGCTTCGTAATCGCGAAGCTCGGCGACGACCTGTTCATCGTCGACCAGCACGCGAGCGATGAGAAGTTCAACTTTGAGACGCTGCAGCAGACGACAGTGCTGCACCAGCAGCCGCTCGTGCGCCCGCTGCCGCTCGAGCTCACGGCGGGCGAGGAGATGGTCGTGGCGGACCACCTGGACGTCTTCGCCAAGAACGGCTTCACGATCCGGGTCGACACGGCCGCGCCGGCGACGAAGAAGCTCCAGCTGCTGTCGCTGCCGTTCACCAAGCACACGCAGTTCGGCGTCGAAGGTGAGGGGCCGCCCTCGTGTAGTGGCTGCTGCTCGCATGTCGGAGGGGGGGACGTGCTGTCGTTCACCTGCTCTCTCTCACTCTCTCACTCGCTGACTCGTTGTGCTTGTGTGTGGGTGTGCGTCCCGTGTCACCAGACATCCGCGAGCTGGCGTCGCTGCTCCTGGACGCGCCGCTGAACGCCGCGAGCATCCGGCTGCCCAAGGTCATGGCGATGTTCGCGTCGCGCGCGTGCCGGAGCTCCATCATGATCGGCACGGCGCTGCACAAAGAGGAGATGCAAAAGGTGCGGGCGGGTGGGTGTGTTGTCGCTTGGCGTGGCAGCGGTGGCTGCTGCTGGCTTCTGATGCACTCGATGCCGTCGTCGTCGCAGATCGTGCGGAACCTCTCGGGACTCGAGCAGCCGTGGAACTGTCCGCATGGGTGCGCTCGGCGTCGATAGCGCGCGTTCGTTCACTGTCGCCGTCCGCCGCGTAGATCTTCTCCTCGACGCTGACAGCTTTCGTTTGTGTTCGTGTCGCTTGTCGCCAGGCGCCCAACGCTCCGGCACCTCCTGGACCTACGCCAGCTGGAAGACCAGAGCTGACAGCGCGTTCATCCCTTCCTTCACCACCACACCCCATCACGCCGCCGCATCATGCACCAGCAATAATTAATTGGTCGCAACACAATATCCAACCCCGACAGCCCCCACCTGTCGGACTATCGGGTCGTCGACTACCCCTCGAGCTGCGTCGGCAGCGGGCTGTGGCTTCCGTCGAACCCCGTCGCGGTCATCGTGGCCGCCGCGTCGTACTGCGCCAGCTGCGCGTGGAACTTGGCGCACAGGCGGTCGAATCGCTCGCGCACGACGGCCGCGTTCGCCGGGTCGGCCCCGTGGCTGTTGACGAACGCCATGTACTCGCGCAGCGCCGCTTCCTCCGGCGAGTGCGTCGCACAGCCACCCTCGCAGCGGCACGAGCCGCCGTACTCGACCGGCAGGTTCTCCGGGTCTACAAACTCGAGCAGCGCCTTCTGGATGTCCTTCTGGCCGCGCAGCACGTGCACGCGCTCGCGCGTCTTCGGGTTAATGAGCGGCGACACGAGCTTCCAGATAAAGTTGAACCACGACGGCGGGTTGATGATGAACACCTGGTAGATGCGCTCCGGGTTGTACTCGGCCACGACCTCGCCGAGCTGTTTCGTGTAATTGAACACGTCGCCGCTCACGTCGGCCATCGAGATGCCCTTGAGGTCGTAGATCTTGAGCATCACGCCCTCCGGGTAGGGCCGCGGGTCGACCACCTTCCAAAGAAACTCCTGCAGCAAGATGTTGTGCATCACGGCCTCTGCCTCGGTCACGCCGTGCGCCAGAAAGTTCTCCATCGACTTTTTCATCGCGCCAAGGTACTCGATCGACACGGGGTGCCCGAGCTTGTCCTTCTTGTGCGTAAAGTGCAGGAAGCTCTCCTTCATCACGTCAAAGTGTGGCGCCGGGCGCAGAAAGAGGCTGTCGATCGCGTGCTCCTTGCGCCACTGCATCGTCTTGGCGAAACGGCGCTTCGCCTCCTCCACGTCGCCGTTGCAGCCTTCCAAAAACCGCGTGTCGAGCGCGTCGTCGTCGCCGTCCCCAGGCGCGAGCGCGTCGCCGCCCTCGAGCGCCTCGTCGCTCTTGCCCACGACGAGGTTCGTGCAGCGCACGCTAAAGCGCTTGTAAACGTGCAGCCGCTTCGTCGTTACGAGCAGGCTGATCGGCGTGTGGAACCGCAGCAGCACGAGCACGAGCGCCGCGAGCCACGCGAGCAGCTCGACGCTCGTTACGCGCAGCGTCTGCATCGCGGCGGCGAGCGTGACGAGCGACGCGACGAGCGCCCAGAACTTGCGCCGGGCGTCTTGGGCCGCCGCGCTCGGCGGCGCGTCCTCCGCGCGCAGTGTCACTTGCAGCACGTGCAGGTCGTTCGCTCCACCGCTGGCGCCCAGCGGCTCGGCTTCGACGACGTGGTGTGGCGGCGCTGCAGCCTGCGCGAGCATCTCGGATGAGTAGAGTGCGACGCCGCTCGCGTGCGGGCCGCTCACGTACAGGCGCAGGATGCTCGACGGGTACATGTCGACGTGGAAGACATCGCCGAGCGCCGGCGCCGTGACCACGACCTGCTCCGGCAGCGACGACTCGTGCTGGAGCGTGACACAGCTCACGCAGTTGTCCTCCGGCTGCGGGCCGCGCTGGAGGCGGTACATCGCGTCCTGGAACTGGCGGATCGCGCGCTTGAGCGCCGCCGCGATCTCCTGGCACTGCTCCGGGGTCTTCGCGCGCACGCGGAAGATGCGGCCGTCCGAGCGGATCGCCGTGAGGATCCGCGGGAACTGGTCGCTCACCTCGACGTGCAGGATCTCGGTCAGGTGCACGGCCGAGCGCACCTCGCCGAGCGCAGTCGAGTCCTCGGCCGAGGCCTTGAAGCACAGCATCTCGGCCGACGTGAGCATGAACGTCCGGTCCTTCCAGATCGCGACGTTCGCGCTCATGCGGCGGCTCACGAACGACCGCCCGCCCATCGTGAACGTGCCCAGGTACAGAATGTCGTCCACCGTGTTGTCCTGCTCCTCGAGCGTGCAGCTGTAGATGATGCCGTCGAGGTGGCCGAACAGCTGCGTCTGCGCGTTCTTCCCAGACGCGGGCGTTGCGAGCAACGACGCCGACGATGACGACCAGGACGACGAGGACGAGGATGCCGGCGCGAGGCCGTGCACGGGGGAGCACAGTTGCTGCCGGCTGCTGCTGCTGCTGCTGTCCGCTGCGAGCGGCGAGAGCAGGTCGTCCTCGTCGCCCGAGGCGCGGCCGAACTGCGAACTGCTGCGCTGCCGCCGCTTCGGGCTGCGGTAGCCCGCGCGCCGCTGCACAAGTTGCCGCGTGCAAATGTCGCACACGCGCACCTCCTTCATGATGCCGAGGTGCGGCAGCGGCACCTGGTTCTTGCTGTGCACGCCGCACACGGCGAGTCCGCAGTTGCGGCAGTGGTGCTGCGGGCGGCGCAAGTCACCACGTCCACAGAGTTAGTCGCTTGCTCACTTGCTCGCCAGCCAGTCAAACACACTCACACACACACAGGCGGGAAGCGCACTGCACACGAGCACGCACCCGCACACGCAACAGGCGTAATGCCACGTTGCACACGTGGCACTTGGACTCTGCGGACGGCGACGGCTGCTCGACGACCGCGGTCTGCGGCTCTGCGTCCTCCGCCGAAGCCGCGGTGCCGCTACGAAAGTGCGAGAGGAACTGCGCCTTGCGCTTCGCCCACTCGCTCGGCATTTCGGAGCCGCTGCCGGAGCCGGAGCCGCCGCCCCCGCTCGAGCTGCCGGAGCCGGAGCTGTCGGTGCGCAGCAGCCGTAGGTGCGAGAGGTCCAGCGGCTGCGCGTGTGCAGCGTCGCGCGCACCCATGGGCATCGCGAGAGCGCTTTGGTCGCTGGGAGCTCCTTTCTCTCTGGTGTGTCCGAGCTGCACGCGAAGTGAAGGCTGGCGTTGGGTGCTTCGCTCCACACTGGCAGTCGAAGAGTGAGGCGAAATTCTTTTTTGAGCGAAAGTGAGGTTGCAGGTGTTGGCATGATCATGTACGAGAGGATTTGGGGGATCCATAGTGAATGCAAGTCATCTCTGCCCTGTCGCATCGTCGCTGACTCCTTTTTTGACAGTTTTGAGATCAGTCTGCATACAGAAAGAAAGTGAGTTTTTTCTTTATCCAAAGAATTCGCTGCATTATGTCACTATGCTAACGTCTTCTTCGAGGCAAGACAAGGCATGAACAGAGCTTCCACGCGATAGCTGACGCATGGCAAGCTTCTCTTCGCGGACGCGGGCTCAACTCGCTCGCCGCCATGCGCATGCCGCTCGCTCTTTTCTTCCAACATGCTGGCACAGACGTACACGCAAGGTGCGATCTCGACGACGACGACGATCCACTGCAACATCCAGTTTTGTATGTTTGCGCCGAGACAAATTTGCCGTCGCAATCGTAATCTATCAGATGCAATCCGTATACGCTGCCGCCAGAAAGCAGGGATTATCGTCGCCTACACGTGTGAGAGGCACGAGCACAATGCTGGTGGTTGCAGGTTATGCTGCTACACGAGCGGGTGAGTGGCTGCCATGCTATAGTACTTTATCAGGGGGCAATACTCGCCTCGTGTTTCGTGCGCCGCGTTTTTGCGAATGAACAGGAATGTGACTCCTTCGTTATTAACGAAATATGGTTGTGATGGATGAAGCCGTTCGACTCATGCGGGCCAACTGACCGTGAAGAGTTTATATTGAACTCACATTTTTGTCGCGATGTCGTCATAGTTTTGACTAAAAAATGTCGGCAGCTTCGATTTTCAGCACTTGAAGTCGAACGACTTCAAGTACTAGTACAGTACAGTACTCGCGAGCTTTTCGAGAAGCACTGCGAACCACGAGCCCGGAAGCACAGCCATGTTCAACCGCGCTCGACCTGGATCAAGTCGGCGACAAACCGGCGGTGGCTAAGGTAACGTTATCTCTTTGTGCTCACGGTGCTTCTTGCTGGTCCGAGCTCCGGTGATGCGGGTTGCACGAGCTCATGACAAGGTCGTGTGGCGACTTCGTGGCCTCATCGCACTCGTATCTCTTGCTGGATGTCGATCCAGTATAGTGCGTTGTCATCGCTGAGTCACTCCATTCCTTGACACTACCTGCCCATCGGAGCTCGAGGTCGTTTCTTGATGTTGCTGCTGCCGACTCGTGGCGCCATTCTGCGTTGATCGCACTCCAGAGTCCGCGACACTTACACAGAAAGTTCACGTGGATCTTGATCCTCGCCCTGTCCTCGCGTCCTCGTGATTCGCGACTTCAGACCAAGTCTGACTCCAGGTTGAGCTTGTGATCGTGTCCGAATCTAGATACAAGGATCGGTCACGACCCAATCTACATGAGAGGCAGCAGGCTCGAGAGATCATACCTTTCGGGGGGTTTCTTTCGCGATTCATCGGCTTTTCATCTGTCGTTCAGCCACTTCGTAGCGAAGGACTCTCGTAGATCAGTTGACTGGGTTGGCGCAGGCGATTGAGACGGGTGGGAGATTCGACTTGATGCGTTCTTGCAGCCGTTGAACAGACTTCTTCTGTTCGAACTCGATTCAGAGCGATTCTAGAGTCGCAAGGCGAGGCGAACAGCTGGAGCAAGCGATGGTGATCGACAGCGAGTTCATTGCTGTCGACGCGAATGAAGAACAGTATAGTACTTGTAGACACAGAACTTAAAG
>SMMQ01000309.1:22999-33519 GCA_008271595.1 [Pythium] brassicae (nom. inval.) | reverse complement strand
GCGTCCGCGCTCGCTAGTCGGCCGTCGCGAACCTGCGCAGCAACTCGGCGCCGCGCTCGGGCGACGGCTCGAAGCGCAGCTCGTAGCACTCGAGCGCGGCCTTCTCGTACGCCGCCAGGCGCTCGAGCGCGTACGCGACGAGGCGCTTCCAGGCGACGGGGAGCGTCTTGGACGAGCCCGCAAAGTGCTTTTTCATGCGCTCGTGCATGGCTCTGGCAGCCTTCTCAAACTGTAAGGATGTGAGGGGAGTGGAGAGTGAGCCAAACGACAGCAGCAACCGCCCAGCGAGTGCTCGCTCGTTCGCTTCACGTTCGCACCGTGGCTGCTGTGGCGTCCAGCACCCTGCGCACGTCCTGGCGGGGCGTGTGGAACTGGATCTCCTGCGCCGGGAGTGCCTTCCGCAGCTCTTCGATGCTGCGGAACATTGGCTGTCGGCAGCGTGCAGTGAGACGACGACGACGAGAGGCGGCCGTCGATCGGCTCATCCCGGCAACAACAGCAGCACAAGACGCGAATGGCGACGCACTGCAAGCGCTTTGAACTCGTACTCCCAGACGTACGCGACGTACAGCGCCAGGTGTTCGACGTACTTGGCGTGCGCCTGCGCTGCGAACTGCGCCAGCGGCAGCTCCGGCGCCGCGTTCACCGCGCGCAGCTTGTCGCGGATGAACAGAAAGTTCTCTGGCGCAACACACACACAACAACAACAGCTCTCAGGGTTCGCACTCGACCCCCCGAGTCGGTTCTAGACAGAGGGACGGCGCACGCACCGAGACGCGTGAGCGAGCGGTACTTGGGCTTGCTGTCCGAGACGCGCTCGAGCCAGCGGATCGTCGCCGGCAGGAGGCGATTGTAGATGGACGCCAGTGTGCTGTCGTCCGACTTGCCGCACACGCTCTCCTCGAGCCGGCTCACCATGGTCTGTTGCCACGAGAGCCCCCGACGGCATGAGTGAGACGGACGATTGCTGCACCAAGACGCAAGCAACGCGCACCAGCGTCTTGACGACCGGCCCCAGGACGCCGGCCATGCGCGTGTCCGTGTGGTGGCTGTTGATCCACGCTTCCTGCGAGCGTACACAGTCACCCTCCCGCGGATCAGCGAGGGGGCCCACCGTCGCCCACCGTCGCCCCCCCAGCCGCCGCCCAGCGACTCCCTCTCCCAAACGCACGCACGCACGCACCTGGTCCTCGGTGAACTTGATCAGGATGCGCTTGAGCTGCAGCTGGAAGCTCACCATGACGTTGAACAGGAACTCGCTCTGCGATCGATACGTCTCGAGCTCGCCGTGCACGAGCACGACGAGCCCGAGCGCGTCAAGGATGTTGCGCGCCGCCGCGGCCTCGCCGAACTCGAGCAGGCGCTTGAGCAGCTTCTCGAACACGCTCTCCATCGCGAGCGCGAGCTCCTCCGGCTCGCCGGCCCCAGTGTCATCCCGGGCGTCCGGGAAGAAGAGCGCCGACATGAAGCGCTGCTCGCGCACGACGAGCGGCACGAGGTGGTCAAGCGCCTGCTGCAGGAGCGGTGTCGCCCCGAGCGCGTCGCCCAGGTGCGACGACGACAGGTGGAAGCTCCAGGACTGGAGCGCCTGCGGCTTGGCGAAGTGCGGCTTGGCGGCCCACGGGAGCTTCTCGCGGAGGCACCGGAAGAGCGCGTGCGCGTGCGGCCCGTACACCGTCGCGAGATTCTTGGCGTACACCTGGCGCAGCGCGGCCGCCGCGCGCGCGTCGAGCGACTGCAGGTGCGCGACGAGCGGCAGGTACTCGAGCATGTCGGCGTGGAACGGCTCGTTCGAGAACGCCCAGTCCATCTCGCGCACCTCGGTGCTGCTCTCGAACGACGTGAGCGCGCGGCTCCCGCCGCCGCCGCCGCCGCCGCGGGAGAGCTCGATGACCGACCGCATGGACGACGACACGTCGCGCAGGTCGCGAACGCCGAACGCGGACGAGCCCCGGGCCGCGTTCTTGCCCGGCGAGCCGCTGCCGGCGACTGCGGACGCCGCCGCGGCCGTCGCGGCCCGCGAGCTCCAGAGCCACTGCTTCGTCCGGCGCTGCAGGAACGCGTCGAGCGCTGCGCAGACCTTGTCGGTGAATCCGCGCGCGAGCTTCGCGAGCTCGTCGCCGCGCGCGCGGAACGCGCTCATCTCGCTCGCGGGGAAGCGCGTGGTGGACTTGATGGCCTCGTCGACGCGCGCGATCGTCGCGAGCACGAGCCGCATCCTCGCACCGAGGTCGCCCGGCTCCGCGGAGCTGGCGGTGCTGCTGCTGCTGCTGTGGTGCGAGCTCGCGGGCGTGGTGGCTGCTGTCGGCAGTGGCGCGTCGTCCGGGAAGAGACTTGGGGGCTTGAGCAGCACGCCCATGAGCTCGCGCGGGATGTCGACGAGCGCCACCATGCGCGCCAGCGCCTCCTGGAGCGCGACCGAGTTCTTAAAGTGCATCTCGAGCTGGTTGTTGAGCGCCTCGAAGTGGAGCATGTCCTGCGACGTCTGCGCCAGGAACTCGTCCGAGTCGTCCGTCCAGCACTTCACCTGCGCGACGCGCGCGAGCACCGCGTCGATCGCCGCGAGGATCTTGTCCACCGACGTCGCTGGCGCCGCACCGCTGAGCGCTGCGGAGGCCAACGACGCGCTCGCTGGCTGGCTGCTGGTGCCTGTCGTGACTTTGCTGTTGTTGTTGTTGTTGTTGTTGTTGTCGCTCTCGCCGCCTTCGAACGAGAGAAGGAACGTGATGTTCTCGTCCTCCAGCACGCGCAGCTTGTGCTTCAGCTCCTCCTCGATCGACGCGAGCTGCGCGTCGCCCCACGCGACGCCTGCGAGCAGCGCGGCGGCGTCGTCGTTCTCCGCCGCAGTCAAGCGCGCGCCGACACCGCCGGCCGCTGTCGCCAGACTCGCGCCAGCCGGCTTCTTCCCGCCGGCGCTGCTGTCGCCCAGGTCGCCGCTGTTGTTGCCGCTCGCCGGGTCGTCGGCCTCGTCGTTCGCCTTCTTCGTTGATGCCTGGGGGACACCAAACGACAGCCCCACAGTGGCAGCAACACACGAGCGCGTCTTCTTCGTGAGAGGCTTCAGCTCCACGCAACCGCAGGCACACAGCCCACGCACCATGTGGTCGAGCAGGTCCACGTCGGTGCTGTACTTCTTCTGGAGGCTGAGCTGGATCGCGACTTCGCTCAGCGCCTCGGCGTCGATGCGCACGAGGCGCGGCATTACTTTCTGCGCGTCCGTCGCACCACACGCGTCAGCCGCTCTCACTCATGCTCTCCCATAGTATCGGGCGGCTCCCCACAGCAGGCAGGCAGCGCACGGCACCTTCTTGTCGACCGCGAGCGCGCAGATGCTCCAGAGGAACTCGTGCATGGCGAACTTGGGCTCGCTGGCGGCCACGAGCCACTGCCACGGCGCGTCCTCGCCCGCGAAGCAGAGCGCGAAGGCCCCACGCGTCTTCTCAGACGTGAGCCCGTTGTTCTCGATCACGTCCAGGCGGCCGATGTCCCAGGACTGCCGCACCTCGACCTGGAGCGAGCTCAGCAGCTGCAGGTAGTGGAGCTGGTGCTGCTGCTGCGGTGGCTGGAGCCCGGCGCCGGCGCCAGCGCCGTCCTGCACCGTCACGCAGAGGATGTAGAACTTGCTGGCGCCGCTGCCGAGCCCCGCGTGGCCGAGCAGCCGCTTGCTCGTGAGCGACACTTTCTTCTTCTGCACCTGCACGAACGAGTACACGCGCTTGCGGCCGACGGCGCCGGGGCCGCCGCTGGCGTCGCTGCGGCCGACGTGGCGCTTGGGCGGCGCCTGCGAGCGGAAGAACGTGTGCAGCGTGTTGCGGATGTCGTCGCGCGAGACAGTGCTGAGCTGCGGCGTCGGCCGCACTTTCGCCGCCGCGTCCATCGTGTGGAGTGGCGAGTGATTGGTTGGCTGAAGGACGCTCGACCGGAGCGACGACCTTTGAAGATTTGTGGTGCCGATTGCATCATGCGAATCGGCCGGCAACTGGTAATAGCGGTTTTGAGTGAAGGGGCCGAAGGTATCAAGAACACCGTCAGTCTCCTCCTGGAGCCCCCCAGGAGCATGCGAGACCTTCAGGTGCCGGGACTTGGGAGGTGAGAAATCGGCGCAAGTTGGGGACGCGATACTGTTCACTCGATATCCAAGCGTGGCTTAGAAAGCTGCCAACGCGGATCTTCGTCCTTGTTGTCAGTACGGGGCGATCGGTCGTAGGACAGACAGACAGACAGACAGACAGACACACGCTCGCACGGTGGGCACTCGATGATCAAATCAATTCGCCCTCGACGTCCCCCAGGTCACTCACTCACTCACTCCTTGGGGATGTCCTGGCGTTCTGAAGCTGCTGCGACAAAATCGTCGCCAGCGTAATCGCCACATACAAACTTTCAGTACAAAAACAACCAGGCGACCGACCGGGTGTCGTCTTCGTCTTCGTCCGACGTCACTCGCCGACTCGCGCTCCGACCCCAAAGCAACGCGCCACACGCGCCACGTCGCTCTCTCCTCCTCTTCCCCCAACCGACACAACGTAGCAGTAGCAGTAGCATGGCGGGCGGCAACTACTCGGCGGCAGACTCCCCCAAGCACGGCGAGGCCGAGCGGTACGCGAAGCTCGTGGCCGACACGTCGGCGGCCGTCGGCGCGTTCCACCAGACCACGCGCGCGCTCGGGCAAAAGCTGCAGGTGCTCGGCACACCCGCGGACACGCGCGCGAACCATCGCGAGCTCAAGGAGCTGGCGGACAAGGGCAACGCGCTCGTGGCGAGCGTGAACCGGCGCCTGCAGCAGCTCTACGCGCTCTGCGCGGGCCCGCCGGCGCGCACGCGCAAGACGCAGGTGAACAAGCTCTCGGGCGACTTTAAGCGCGAGGTGCAGGCGTTCGAGGACGCGTGTCGGCGCCTCGTGGACGCGGAGAAGGCGGCGATCGCGCACATCCGCAAGAGCTCGCACTCGTACCGGCGGGAGCGCGACTCGCTCGACGACAATGGCGCCGGCGCGGGGCTCGAGCTCGGCGGCTACAACGAGGACCAACTGTACGCGCAGGCGAACGTCACGACGTACGACGAGGACGGTGCGTGTGTGTGTGTGTGTGTAGTGAGAGAGAGAGAGAGAGAATGGGGACTGACTGACTGATTGACTCTCTCTCTCTCTCTCTCTCGTCAGACCTCGTGAGACGGGAGCAGGACCTGATCCACATCAACCACCAAGTGCGCGAGGTCAACGCCGCGTTCCGAGAGGTGGACGAGCTCGTGACCAAGCAGGGCGAAGTCGTGGGTGCGTCTTGCGTTGTTTGGGTTTTTGGGTTATGGTGCTGGTCGTGTGGGTGGGTGGGTTGGGTGGGTAGGGAGCTGCTGCTGATGCTAGTGGTGGTTAACTAACAATCACTCGCTCTCGTGCTTGTTGTCGCTCTCGTCAGTCGAGATCGACGACAACACGGCGCAGGCGCGCGAGAACGTGGAGAATGCGCTCGACAACGTGCGTCAGGCGGACAACAAGAAGCGCTACTGCGCGTGCTCCAAGACGAAGCTCATCTGCTGTGGGCTCTTCGCGCTCGTCGTGGCCGTGCTCGTGCTCACACTCGTGCTCTCGCTCAAGCCGTAGCCTGCGCCGTAGCAAGTGGATGCACAGAGAGAGAAGAGATCAGCTGACATCGCAGAGGGCATCGGGATCCAGTCACCTGAAGCAGGAACAGTATCAGACTCCCATTGGCAAGCTTTCAAGCTTTCTTTGCCATAAATTACACCACACAACCAACTGCGCAACTCGCTCTTGTGCACCAGGACGCGGTGCTCCCCACAGCACTCACGGCGGCGGCGCATTCTTCTTGGCGATCATCTGCTCGGCCTGGATCGCCGTGATCGCGACGGTCGTGACAATGTCCTTGACGGTGGCGCCGCGGCTCAGGTCGTTCACGGGCTTGCGCAGGCCCTGGAGCATCGGGCCCATCGCGACGCACTGCGTGCTCTGCTGCACGGCCTTGTACGTGTTGTTGCCCGTGTTCAGGTCCGGGAAGATGAGCACGTTCGCGCGCCCGGCCACGCGCGCGCCGCTCGAGTCGGCCTTGAGCTTCTGCTTGGCGATCGCCTCGTCCACCGCGGCGTCGTACTGGATCGGGCCGTAGATGTCGAGGTCCGGGCGCATCGCCTGCGCGAGCCGCGTCGCCTCGCGCACCTTGTCGATGATCGGGCCCGTGTTCGAGTCGCCGGTCGCGTACGACAGCAGCGCGACGCGCGGGATCATGCCGAACGCCTCGGCGCTCTCGGCGCTCGTGACCGCGATCTGCGCGAGCTCCGGCGCGCTCGGGCTCGTGTTCACCGCGCAGTCGCCGTAGATGCGCACGCCGTCCTCGAGGCACATGAAGAAGATGCTCGACACGAGCGGCCGCGCCGGGTCCGTCTTGATCAGCTGCAGCGCCGGCCGGATCGTGTTCGCGGTCGTGTGGCACGCGCCCGAGACCATGCCGTCCGCGTCGCCGCACTCGACCATGAGCGTGCCAAAGTACGTCTCCTCGGTCGCTGTGTCGCGCGCGAGCTCGAGCGTCATGCCCTTGTGCTTGCGCTTCTCGTACAGGCGCGCCGCGTACGCGTCGAGGCGGTCGCTGTCGGCGGTGCGCACGATCGCGGCGCGCGAGAGGTCGAGGTTGAGCGTCTTGGCCTGCACGCGGATCGCGTCCGGGTCCCCGAGGATCGTGAGCCGCGCGAGCCGCTGGCGCAACACCTCGTCGGCGGCCTGGAGCACGCGCACGTCGCTGCCTTCCGTAAGCACAACGTGGCGCTGCACCGCGCGCGCCTTGTTGAGCACAAAGTGCTGGAAGTGCTTCGGCGACCGGTGCAGCACGACGCCCTCGTCGAGCTCGCCGACGAGCATCTCCTTCTCGACGAACGCGTCGAAGAGCGCCTTGCACTGCCCGATCTTGCGCACGCTCGTGGGCAGAATGTCGGTCGACACGCGGCTCACGGCCGTTGCGGTCGCGTACGTGTCGTGCGGCACGACAAACGTCGGGATCGAGAGCCCGGGCTTGTCGAGCGCCGCGACGCCCTGCAAAATCTCGCGCGTGTTGCTGTGCGGGTAGTCGCCGTTCGTGAGCACGATGCCCGCGACGTTCGGGAGCACGCCCGGGATCCGGGACGCGAGCAGCCCGAGCAGAATGTCGGACCGGTCGGCCGACGTGATCACGAGGATCCCGTCCTTGTACTTCTTGAGGTGCGCAAAGAGGTCCCGCAGGTGGCTCGAGGCCACGACCGCGTCCGACACGACCACGTTGTTCGCGAGTTCCGTCGTCCCAAAGAGCTGCGTCGCGCCGAGCTTGTGCGCGACCTCGTTCAGCCGCTTGGACGCGATGAGCTCGTCGTGCGGGACAAAGCCGAGGAACGGCAGCCGCTTGGCGGCCATCGCGGCGCGCAGCTGTGTGTGCACCGCGCGCGGGTCCGCGGCGTGCACGCGGTTCGGGATCGTGCCAAAGTAGTTGAGCCCCGCGGCCTCGGCTTGCTCCTTGCCGACCACCGCGCGCGCCACGAGCTCGTCCACGAGCGCGCCGTTCGCGGCCGCGAGGTCCCCGCAGTCGGTGACCAGCAGCACGGGCGCGCCGAGCGCGCGCGCAATGTCGACGTTGAGCTTCCAGCTCATCGCGGACTCGCGCTCCGTGACCGGCGAGCCCTCGACGATCATAAAGTCGTGGCCCTGCTTGCAGCGCTCGAACGCGCTCAGGATCTCCTCGATGAGGTCGTCCGACTTGCCCGCGAGCCAGCACTCGAGCGCGCGCTCGCTCGTGACGCCGACGAGCTCGCGTTTGGGCTGCGCGAGCTCGAGCTCGCTGTGCAGCAGGTCCACGTGGTGGTCCTGCGCCCACGACGGTGCGATCGGCCGGAAGTACCCGACTGACGAGAACTTTTGCTCGAGCGTGTTCGCGAGCCCGAGCAGCACGGGCGACGTCTTCTGCGTGTACTCGGTCGACGTCACGTACAGGCTCTCGACGGGCACGCGGCCTTTTCGGGCGGCAATGGGGGAAGCGGTTGCTTAGTACGCAGCGCTTTGACTAGCAGGCCGGCAGACTGTCAGCTCCCCACACACACACACGCACCTTGTTCGATGGCCGCGGCCGTGAGCGCGCGGCGCTGCTGCGTGGCGGCGGGGAGCGGCCAGTGGCGGTTCAGCTGCGCGGCGGCCGAGAGGCGGCGCAGCGATCGGCCGCACTTCCACATGGCAGGCGGGGCGGAGCGGAGCGAAGGAGACGGAGACGGAGGAGGAAGGTGTGCGGCCTGGCAGGCACGAGGCGAATCTCGGAATGATCCGATCCGATCCGGTTGACTGCTTCGTCGAGGTCGGGCGTAAAGAAACGTCGCGTGATAGTGATATTATTGAGGGAGTGACGCACAAGTGCGTGGCGACACGCACACATGAGAGCGCATCGAGAGAAACAAGGAGGGACTCTTTTGCTTCGCTCGAGCACGAATGGACCGAGCGGCAGTCAGCAGCTGCAGTCCGATGACAAGGAGCAGGGCGCGAACTCAACGCGGAGAATGAAGCATCCGAGCAAGAAGAAGCCTGTTGTCGGTCATGGCTGGTGGCGAAACGAAGGAGGTTGTGAAGTTTGTGTCGTGCGAAAGCCTGACGTCCACACGCCAGCGCGCGCTCATCCATCACGCGCCGCAAATGGCGTTCAAGCGAGGCACTGGCCGCCACTGATCAACGTCTATTTCGACTCATTGGCTGGTGGCGAGGGATCAAGGAGAGCGCGAGTCGGCAGCTCATCCAAGCAGAGTCGGTCGATCGGCATGGCTCTCACACGGAGCAGCGGTACGGAGCTCCTTCTCGCCTCGACAATCTATCGAGCGGATCGCTTCGTTTTGCCGAGCATCCGGTTGGCTGTCGGCCGCTCGTCGCGCAGTTCGTCGTCGCTGCTGCCGCCCTCCTCCTTCCGTCCATCCATGGCCATCCGTGCAATGTCCTTTCACAAGATGGATACATCTTCGGATGTACAACATCATCTACAGTACAGTACTAGGAGTACTGTTCTGCGCTGTGTGTGGTGGTTGTTTCTTGCTTTCGTGTTGGGTGTCTTATCCTTCATTCCTGCCGCTGCTGTCACACAGCCCCCACGTCGGCGCTGGGCTGTCGCGTGGGCGCCAACAACAGCCAAGAGCTCCTCCTTGAGCTGCTGCCTCCTACAACCTGTCCCCATGGGAGGCGGGAGACGGGGGCATGAGAGCGATAGTGGAGAAAGCGAGGGAGCGAGCATCCGGCCGAGAACGCGACGCCCTCCACTCACACAGCGCAAGCGAGTCGCGTGCGTTGGAATGCCCACGAGCGACACGGAGCGTCACGCGGCAGCCGATGCGACGGCGACGGCGCTTCAGCCGCTCCTTCTCCTCGCCGTCCGCACACCCTCACGTCGCCCCCGTGCCGCCCGCCGCCTACAGTGTCTAGATGGAGAACTCGTTGAACGTCGACTTGTCGCGGTTCTTCTTCTTGCTCTTGGCCTTGAGCGCTTCCTCGCGCGCGATCCGCACGGCCGACGACTCGTTCTTCTTCTTCTTCCCGCCCTTGGACTTCAGCACGCTCTTAATGTCCACGATCGCCGGCTCTTCCTGCGCCTCCGCCTCTGCAGGCTTGGCGTCTGCATCCCCCACCCAACGTACGATCAGCCAGCGAGTCCGACAGTCTCACACAGACACAAGAGGCCCCAGAGCTCAGCCTTCCCAATAGCTCAAACACGCACCGGCCGCCGGCTTCTTCTTGCCGCTCTTCTTCTTCTTCTTGGCGGCGTCCGAAGCCGCCGCGGGCTCCGGCTCGGGCTTCTCCGCCGCCTTCTTCGCCTCCGTCACTGGCGCGTCGGCTACGCAGCAGCAGCCCCACAGTGTCAGCCCTCTCCCTACGACCACCACTCCCACGCACCACCACGCTCCAAACTAACGACGACGCACTCGCGATGCCGAGCTCCGCCAGCGCGGCCTCAAACTCCTCCGCCTCCTTCTGCTTCTGCTCCTTCTTGCTCAGCGTGCGCGCCGCCGCCGCTTTCTTCGGGGCGGCCGCCGCAGCCGCCGGCCGCTCATGCTGCTGCTCTTCCGCCGCATCCGCTTTCTCCGCCTCGTCGTTGTCGCTGTCGTCGTCGCTGTCGTCGTCGTCGTCGTCGTCGTCCTCGTCGGCGGCCGCGCCGGCCGGCGCTTCCATCACGTGACCCTGGCGCGCGGCGATCTCCGCAGCGGCTGCGTGCTCCGCTGCCTCCTCGTCCTCGCTGTCGTCGTCGCCCCACGCGCCGCTCGACTTTTGGCTAACGAACGCGAACACGGCGCTCGGGTCGGCGGCGGCCTCGGCCTTCGCGGCCGCCTTCTTGCTCTTCTTCTTCGCCTCGTTCGACAGCGCTGCTCACAAGCACGAGCGACGAGGGGCGACGTTCACGACGTCAGCGTTTCAATCGACTCGCTTTAGTGACATACGACCCCCCACCCCACAAGTCACACAGACGGACGCACGCACCGTCAAAGACGTTGATGTTGACCTTCGGCGTGCGGTCGACCTTCTT
>SMMQ01000309.1:0-15188 GCA_008271595.1 [Pythium] brassicae (nom. inval.) | reverse complement strand
GGTCGTGGTCGTGGTCGTGGTCGTGGTCGTGGTCGTGGTCGTGGTCGTGGTCGTGGTCGTGGTCGTGGTCGTGGTCGTGGTCGTGGTCGTGGTCGCTTGCGGTCGCGGAGCTGTGGCCGCTCGACGCCGCACTCTCGGAGTGGAGCTCGTCGCAGATCGCGTCGTGGCTCGTCGCGTCCGTCGTATCGCTGGCGTTCGCATCGTCTGCACTCACAGCGTTCGCGCCGACAGCATCGCCTGCTTGGACCAAGTGATCCGACTTGTCGTCGTTCGGGTCGCAGGCCTCCGTCATCGCCGCATCTTCCTCATTCGTGCGCTTCAACAGCGCGTCAGCAGCTTCGTCAGCGCCAGCGTCGTCACGCTCGCGAGGCTGCTCGACGCCGCTGACATCGCCATCGACGCGCGCGGCGCGGCTGTCGGCAGCGGGCGAGCCGGCCGGCGACGAGTCGTCCGACAGCGGCACCTCGATCGACGCGACAGCGCTGACAGCCATGGGACGGTAGAGCGGCGGGGCGGTGTGCACCGCGCCCTCTTCCTCGACAAGCGACGCGCGATTCGTCGCGAAGCGCACCGGCGGCGGCGCACTGGCCACTGGAGCGCGCGTTGCTTGGTGGTCTGGGCGCACGAACTCGCCGTCGTACGACACGGCGG
The DNA here is from genome assembly GCA_008271595.1 of [Pythium] brassicae (nom. inval.). Classification (NCBI taxonomy): domain Eukaryota; phylum Oomycota; class Peronosporomycetes; order Pythiales; family Pythiaceae; genus Globisporangium; species [Pythium] brassicae (nom. inval.). The sequence continues at coordinate 14,537 of SMMQ01000309.1, read as the reverse complement.
ACGTCTTGCGGCGCTTGGGCATCCCGCCGTCCGGGCTGTCGGGGGGCACTGGTCGAGACTGGCGGCCGGGCGACGGGTAGCTGCTCGCCCGCTGTCGCAGCGCGCTCGAGCCGCCGCCGACGTACACTCGCGGATACGGCATCGCAGTGTACCGCGGATACTGGCGATACACGACGCCGTGGTCGTCGTCGTCTGTGAGCCACTCGGCGTCCCGGTCGTCAAAGTACCGCCGCGGGTACCGGGCGATCGACCCGGAGCGCGCCGGTCGCTGCTGCTCCATGTACCGAGGCGGCGACGCCTCGCGAAAGTAGGAAGCGTGGCGGCCGACGCCTCGTCGCACGGCGTACGCTGCTGTCAGGGGCTGACCGCGCGACGCGATCGCGTACTCTTGCGCCGCCAGCAGATCTTCTTCGCGCTCCAGCAAGTCCTCCGTCTCAAAGTCGGCGTAGCCCCGGTCGTCGTCCGGTTGATGATGATATAGCGGCGCGCGCGGGTCGACGCGGGGGCCGCCGCTGTGGTCCTCGCCGTATTCGTCGTACTCGTCGTACGCGTCGCCGTGACGGTACGTCGTCACGTACCGGCGCCGGACGGGCAGCACCACTCGGCCACGCTCGGTGCTGGGCGGCGGCGGCGCGTCGCGCTCGTCGCTGGCGGCCGCCGCGTGCACAAAGATCCGCGGCGGCGGCGGTTGTCGCCACTCGGGCTCGTCGACGTACTGCCAGCGACGGCGCAGCGGCGCGTGTCGAGATGGCGCTTGGAGACCCGGGAGCGCGTGCGCTGGAGCGTCGCTGTCGGCGTCGGCGTCCCCGCCAGCGCTGTGTCCGAACGCGTCTGTCGCGACGACCTGCTCGTGCCGGAACACGGGCCGCCCCCATCGATCGTAGTACGTCGCGTCGTCGACGTCCACGCGCAGCGCTGCGAGCCGCGCACCGCTGCGCTCTCCTGGGTACTCGCGCCGCGCAAAGTCGTCCTCTGTCGGCCGCAAGCCTGCGTGGTGGAGGTGATGGAGGTGGTGGTGGTTGTGGCTCAGCCGGTACCTGTCGACCGGGGTCTCGAGCGCTGCTGGCGAGATCCCCGTGCGGTGCAGACGGGTCGGGAACGGCTCTCGCTCGCGCTCTCTCTCGCGCTCCAGCCGCGGGTCTGCCGCCACGCCGACAGTGTATGGCGTCGCACTACTCTGCGCGTCGCTGGGAGCGTCCTGCGCGGTGGTGGCGGCTGCTGCTGCTGCGGCCAGTCGCTCGCTGCTGGCTGCGCGGTGGGCCATGGCGTGCAGGCTCCGGATGCGCATCTTCTTCTGCAAGTGCACCTCGACCTTGTCGATCAGCGCGCGGAGCATGCGCGTCGCGTTCTCCAGCTGTGCACGCACACACGCGAGCCAGTCAGTCAGTTAGTCCGTCCGGCCGTCAGCACAGCGATCCCCCAAGTCCCCCTCTTCCGTCCCTTACACTTGCAGCACTCTCGCCCGAGACGAGAAAGTTCATAATGTACGCGCGGCTCTGCGGCGACTGCGGCTCGTCATCCGGGGACATGGGGCAGTAGTCGATCGTGCACGCTGTGTCCTGCATGATCGCGTTGATGCGGCTCTTGCGGTCACCGTACAAGTACGGCAGCACGAGCTCCGGCGGCGCCGCGCACGTGAGGCGCAGGCACTGCACGCGCTGCAGCGGCCGCGTCTTTGTGCGAGAGAGACCCACCCAAGCGACGCAACGCAACAGCGCAACACACCGTAAGCGACGCGCACGGAGAGCAAGCGACTTACGCGCGGCCAAGAACCGCACCTGCTGGATCTGCTGCTGCACCTCCAAGCGTGAAAGCGGCGCGCTGTCGGCGCTCTCCTTCGTCTCCTCGTCGTCCGCGCGCTGGCGGCTGCTGTTGCCAGTCAGCAGCTCCAGCTGCGCATCTCTCGGCGGCGCCGCTGACACTGGCGGCAGCGCTGCTCCTCCTCCTGCTGCTGCTGCTGCTGCTGGCTGCTGGCGCGCGCTGTTGGTGCTCCAGCGCCTGCGCGCTCCGCCTCTGACGCTGCTCTTTGCGAGCGGCGCTGGCATCGGCTGCGGCGGCTGCTGCTGCTGCTGCGCTGCGCGTTGTCGCGAACTGAAGCTCTTGAGGCGGCCAACGTGGCGCATGCGCGACACTGCGGTGCGCGCAGAGGCCGACGAGGACACTGCGGAGGAAGAGGAGGAGGAGGAAGCGCTCGTGCTGCCGAGTGCCGCAGCGGCAGCAGGCGGTGCCTGGGCAGGCGGCGGCGGCGGCGGCGCATCGGTGGTGGGGCTCTCTTCCATGGTTCGCAGGGCGGCGGCGTTTGTTTGATTTTTCATGGTGCGGCAAATTTGTACCACATACATTGGTGTGGTCTGGTGTGGTATGGTGTGGTCTGATGTGGTCTGATGTGGTCTGGTGTGGTCTGGTGTGGTCTGGTGTGGCATGTCAATGCTGTTTTGGTTCTGTGTCCAGAAATCTGAGGCAAAGCATGAGCGACGCAACGCCACTGGACGAGCTCGAGCCGCTGCGCGCCGCGCTGCTGGCGACGGACGCGCCGACGCGCGCGTTCCTGTCGCCACTGCTGCCGCTGCGCGCCGTGCAGCAGGTGCTGCTGAGCTTCGTGCGCGACCGCTCGCGGCGCTTCGAGGACTGGGTGTGGGACCCGCGCGTGCGCCAACTGCTCGATCGCCTGCGCGCGCAGGAGCCGACCGCGCATCACCACGCGCAGGACGTGGATCGCTGGTTCGATCGCGCGACGCAGGACCAGCGGGCGTTCGAGAAAACGCACTTTCTCGCGGCCGCGGACGCCGCGCAGCGCGACGGCAAGGCCAAGTTCCAGTCGCGCGACTACTACGCGGCGGCGAACGCCTTCCGCAAGAGCCTCGCGAGCCTCGCGGCGCACGCCACGCAGCAGCAGCACGGCGGCGGCGACGGCGAGTTGGCAGCAGCAGCGACGGCGACGCACACGTGGGAACCTGAGCTACAGGAGCGCTACGTCACGCTCTGCAACAACGTGGCGGTCTGCGGGCTCAAGATGAGCGACCTGTCGCTCATCCGCGAGTTCGCGCAGAAGGCGCTCGCTGTCAACGCGGCGTCGAGCAAGGCGCTGTACGCGACCGCGAAGCTGCGGCTGCTCGAGCACCGGCACGACGACGCGCTCGCAGCAGTGGAGCGCGCACTGGCGCACGAGCCAGCGAACCAGCTGCTCGTCAAGTTCCACGACGAGATCGAGCGCGCGCGAGCGAACGAGGCGAAGGAGCAGGCGCTGATCGCTGCGCTCGCCAAGGTGAAGCTCGAGGAAGCGGAGGCGGCGAGGCAACAGGAGGCGGCGCGCCAGAAAGCCTGGGACGAGACACGCGTCACCGCTGCGGACTTTGTGCCGCTCCCGGAGCTGCACGACGAAGCGCGTGCGGCGGTGAACATCAACACATACTTTATGCGTGTCAAGCAGAAGGTGGGTTGTAGGTTGCAGGTTGCAGGTTGTATGCTGCAGGTTTGCTGATTGGAGGTTGGATGATACTCACTCGCTCTGTGTTGTGGTCACTCCCGCAGCTCCAAGTCGAGATCGCGCAGCTGCACGACCCGGAGTGTAGCGAGCTGCCGCTCTTTGAGTGCACGATGACGAACGGCGCCACGGGCGCGGTGCTGGCTGCCGGCGTGCGCGGCTCGTCGAAGAAGCTCGTCAAGAACGAGGCTGCCAAGGTGGCGATCAAGCGGCTCTGGGCGCTCAAGACCGAGGCGGGGACGCTCTTGGAGGAGGACCGCGCGTACTTGGCCCAGCACGAGCAGGCGCAGCGTGACGGCGTCCCTGTCGCGGAGAGCGCGCACACCCACTCGCGCGTGGCACCGACGGCCACGGCCACGGCGACGGCGCTGGAGGGCGAGACGGACCTGCCGCTGTCGTCGTCCGGCGCGCCGTCCGTCAAGATCTCGGCGTACGAGCGCTCGTTGGACACGGTGATGCTGCTGAACCAGCTGCACCAGCAGAAGCGGCTGCACGTGCTCTTCGAGCTCGAAGACGTGCAGCCGGACTCGAAGGGGACCCCAGAATTCCGGTGCGTGGTGCAGATCAACGGCGAGCCGCTGGGCGACAGCGCGGCGCCGAACAAGAAGAAAGCGCGCGCTGACGCCGCCAAGCAGGCGTTCGCAGCGGCGCTGGAGCAGAAGATCGTATTCTACTGGGACCCGCCGGAGGACAGCGACGAGACTTAGTGCGACTCGAGTCCGCGGTTCGTGTTGGTGGTGGTGCGAGGCGGGTGGGTGCCTAGTCATGCAGTGTGTGTGGTGGGTGCGCTCCTGCTCGCATGTTCGATGCGGGTGTGATGAGCGTCGAATGGGAATCTGCGAGCTGTTGCGGTGGGGGGGAGGCTGCCGCCTCCTCCTCCTTCTTCTTCTTCTTCCGCTCCGCTCCGCTCCGCTCCGCTGTCTTCGCGCGTGTTCTTATAGTCTACTTACTGTACACTGGGAAGCAGCGGGCGGCGGCGACGGCGGCGGCGGCGCGCACTTTCAGTTCAGCTTCGCTAGTCGGCGTGCACGTCGAGTGAGAGCTGATACACTTTCTGAGCTCGGCGCGCGCGCAGAAAGTACATGACGCTCGTGCCGAAGACGCAGAGGTAGAGGAACGCGGCGAGGAAGATGCTCGTCGCGAGCGCCGACTTCTTCTTGCCGTGCGGCGGCTTCACCTTGATGTACAGCGAGTTGCTGCTCACGATCGACCCGATGATGATCTGCACAACCACCAGCCGCCGTCCCGCATACGCAATCAGCACTCCGTCCACTCCGTATACTCTGGCTTTCCATGGCATCATCAAAGCGACAGGACGCGACCAGCGGAACGAACTTGAACGCATGCACGCATGCACGCACACGCACCAGGAGGATGAAGCCTGCGAGCGAGAAGATCGCGCAGCAGACGATGCCTGTCCGCCATACAAACAACCAGTCACTGTGAGCGCGCGCCATTGTTTATAGGCGACGGCGCTCTCTCTCCTCCCCTTGCGACGTATGGTACCCGGGTGCGTCTGCGGCCCCCGGATCGAGCCTTGCGCGAGGAGCTCCTCGAGGTCCGTGGTGTCGTCCAGGTCGCTGCCGTCCGAGCCGGGCGAGCCGACGTTGAGCTGGTTCAGGTTCGCGTAGCCGGGCTTGCCGCGCACGACGGCCACGATGTCCGCGCGCTCGAGCGTGTCCTTCATCTCCTTCTTGCACGAGCCGTAGACGTCCTTGAGCCGCGCCATGTCGCGCGGGGACGAGCGCAGCGAGAGCGTCGGGTGGGGCGACGGCGGCGAGGACGGAGGGGACGACGTCGTGGACGCGTGTGTGAGAAGAGAGCGAGGGGGAGAGAGAGAGAGAGAGCGGGAGTGAGCGTCTGGCTGCTTCTGCTTCGCGCGCGGACGAGAGGCCACGAGGACGGAGGCGAGCGGCGCGGCGTGCTCGGAGGAGACGCAAATAGCAAGCGACGCACCCGAGAGAGAGCTTTTGGCAAACATTTTAATCTGAAAATGCCGTTTTCAGATCGCATCGCAGGGATGTGGACCACACAAACTGGCTACCTTTCAGGGGAGTCGGGAGTCCGAGAGCCAATGATAAAAGCGTGCATCGTTCATGAGGGTCTTAGTCTCTTGTGCTTGTGTGCTACAGTTGGCGCATGCTTCTCTCGGACGAGGGCATGCACCTTGTGCACATGCAGATCCTAGATACTAGGTTTGGTGCTTGAGCATGAAGGCGCGAGGCGCGCACAGCCACCCAGCATGCGTTTATCGTGTGCTTGGTTTGTGGTGTCGACTACATGTATGTATCACTCACATCAGTCGTCAGCACTCGCGCCGTCTCGACGTTGAACGAATGCTCTCCATTAGCCTCACCGTCACGAAGGGCTCGCTTTGTAGTGGGGAGGCGCATCCCGCGAGCATGTTGGCGGTTGGGGCACACATGGAGGCGCGTGGAGGCTGCACGAGCCAGCAAAGCTCACGATCTTCGTGCAGCCCAGCGTAGCACACATGGTCCCGCCGATGTGCAAGCTGCACAGACCCATAGTCTGCGCAAGTCACACACATTCAGGAGTGCTGCACACAGCACGACCAGCAGCAGCAGCGAGGGCCGCACGATATGCTGTTTGGGCCGCTGCAGCCCGTGCGCTGGCAGCCGCGGCGTCTGCTGCGACGCATACCCACCATTGTGACTGAATACCGGCTGTGATCCTGCCACGCACATCACACCACAGCACAATCGAACTTGTAGCCCTACAACACAAACAGCACGCACAGCGCGAGCTACGGACCGCCCGACGAAGAAGAACTCGAGTGTCTGATACTAGCGGCCGACCACGGAGATCCCGAAGCAAAGAAGATTTTTCTCCGTGTCATTCCAGGGTCGGCCCTTCTGCCGACACTGGGGAACGAGTACGTCATCAACCATAGCGACGATGTCAGTGTTCTCCCACTTCAACAAGAAATCAACCTTCTTAATTATCAGGAAGAGGCCGACACCGTTGACGGACATGGTCTCGGTGTTGCCTCGCGTTCGTCCCAGACCGTTTCGAGTCAAGTTCGCTGACCATAAAGAAACAAAATTTAAAACACAAAAATAGAAAGCATACAAATATCCAGTATAAAAATATAGCGCACAGTGAATCACGATGTCTCCATCCACCAGCAGAATTTTTTCATGGTTCCGGCCATGCATCGCTTTCACCTTGATGCGCTGGTCGAGTGTTGCGGCAATCGAGTGCTTGGAGTTCATCTCGTTCTTGTCGATCAAGAGACAAACCTCCCACCCCGCGGCAGCGAGCTCGTAGAGTACAGCACGAATCTAAACGTCACGGACACACAGGGCACATGAGAGAGAGAATAACGGAGCTTTTCATTTGCATGGCATTGTGTGGCGTTAAACCTCATCACTCATCAGCATTAACATCCTTATGTAGACGTAGCAGATCGCGTTGCGCAGGTAGTCGACGAAGCGCTCGTGATCCAGCGCATTCAGGAAGCGTAGGTCCTCGACGTGCGGGTCGCCTGACAGGCGCCAGGCGCGCGCCACTTCGAGCGCCGTTCTGGCTTGAGCAAGAGCGCGACCGACCGTTTGGCTGCAGGCTTGACGAGGGCCGTGGGGTGGTTGAGGTCGGGCGGGATGGTCCCGGGCCAGTGTTAGCTGAAACTGCCTGTGTGCGCTGCAGTCTGTCGCTGGCGCTGTACTTGTTGATTCTGTTGCGAGTTGGATTGTGAATCTGTGCAAAGTGCGCTACAAAGCAGCTCGTAGTAGATACGTTTTGTATAAAGTACGCTTCGAAGCTTGGCTGCGAACCTAGTCTCTTCTAAATCCGGAAAATGCTGATAGGTGCGGAAGGGTGATTTTGAATTGCGGAAGTTTAAGTACAATATTTGTCCAAATTTAGACCTCTCAAAATGCATAAAAATAGGCCGTTTTTAACTCAAAAAAAGCGAATTTCGTTTTATTAGCGTAAAATAAATTGCGTATAATTTTAAAAAGCAAATTATTATTTGAAAAGTAAATTAAAATTGTTTTTAACGTAAAAACGAATTTGAGTACAAAAGCAAAATATAAAAAGCAAAGCAAAAACCAAATTTGTTCCAGAAGCTCCAAACAACTCGTGACCATGGCGAAGCTGGCGGAGAGCGAGCGGGTGGTGTCGCGCTCGCGCTCGCGCTCTTTGGCCGCCAGGTCGCGCTCGCCGTCACCTGCGGGTGCGTGTGTGTGCTCCCAATACGCCTGTGTGCGTGTATATGTAACTGGCGCTGACGACTACGCACGCCGCGCGGCTGGTTGCAGGCGCCAATAGCGCGGCGGAGACGAAACCGAGCCTGAGTCCGCGCAAGAGCGTCTCGCTGCGCGTCGAGAACCTCACGCGGTGCGTCCATCAGCGCCCTCGATGGACAGGCGGTGGCAATCTGTAGAGCACTGGTGGGGGGGGGGAGGAGGCACTGTTCTGGACTGACGTCCGCATGCGCATGCGCAGCAATGTGAACGCCGACCACCTGCGCGAGATCTTTGGCAAGTTCGGCGCGGTCGCTGCCGTGCGCCTTGCGAGAGACAGCGGCGGCGGCGGCGCGCCGGCGGCCAAACGCGTCGCGACGGTGGACTTTGCGGCGCGGGAGGACGCGGAGAACGCGCGCGACCACCTGCACGACGGCTGGATCGACGGCCTCAAAGTGCGCGTGCGCCTCGCCCCACAGCAGCCCGAGCAGCGCCCGCCGCAGGCGCGAGGCGGCGACAACAGGCGCGACGCGAATGAGCGCGGTGCGTTCTCTCTCTCTCTCTCTCTCTCTCTCTCTCGCTGCGTGACGACGACTACAGGATGGCTACAGGATGGGATGAACCTCCACACAAACTGACGGAAGACGGGGGCTGCAGGTCGCGACACGGCGCCGCGAAGCAACCGGCGCTCGCTGTCGCCACGTGCTCGTCGCGCGATGCCGTCGCCACCGAGGAACCGCTCGCCGCTCTTCCGTGGGAACAACCGCCCTCGGTGCGTTTCGCAGTGTCGTGTCATGTGTCGTCTCGTGTGTCGTGTCGTGTCGTGTCGTCGTGCTGACGCTCTTTTTGCGCTTGTGTCGGCAGCTCCCCGTTCGGTCGTCGCGGGGGCGACGTGCAGCGCCGCTTCTCGCCATCGTTCCGTGGAGGGCGCGGGCCGCCGCCGCGCCGCGCAGGGTCGCCGTTTCGCGGTCGGAGCCGTAGCCGCAGCCCTGCGTACAACCGGCGCGGCGGGCGCTCCCGCTCCCGTTCGCGCTCCCGTTCGCCAGGCGGGCCCCGTCGACGCGGCGGGTCGCCGTTCCGTGGTGGCGCGCGGCGCGCGAGTCCGTCGCCGTTCCGCCCGCGCGGGGGCCGCCGGTCGCCGAGTCCCGTGCGTCGTGGCGGCCGCCGTCCGAGCCGCAGCGTGAGCCGCAGCCGCAGTCGGAGCGCGCGTCGCTCGAGCCGCAGCTCGAGTCGCAGCCGGAGCTACAGCCGCAGCTTCAGCAGCCGCAGTCGCAGTCGCAGCCGCAGCCGCAGCCGCAGCCGCGGCCGGTCCCCGAAGCGCTCGCGCCGACGCAGCTTCAGCGGCAGCCGGAGCCGGAGCCGGAGCTTCAGCAGTCGGAGCCGCAGCAGCCGCCGCAGTGGCTCGCGCAGCCGCAGCCGCAGCGCGCGCAGAGGTTCGTCCGGCCGCAAGTGACGCGTGACGCGTGACGACGACGCGAGCGACAGGATGGACGTCCGACTGCACTCCCAGTGGCCACTGCCGACATGAGAGAGAAGACGAAGTGGGGGAGAACAGGAGGCGTCGGCACCCCTTAACACCCAGCAGGCGATGATGAATGGCTCGTCGTTCTATTCCACAGGCATGATGCAGTTCTCTCCGCTCTCCGCTCTCTCCGCTCGCAGTGTTCGCTCTCTCTCTCTCTCTCACGCCTCCTCGCTTCTCTCTCTCTCTCCCTCGCCTCGCTGGCTTGAGCTGTAGCGCACACACACCCTCAGAGCGCTACGCCGACATCTGTCGGCCCAGCTTGGGCGCCGCGGCCGCCGTGTAGCGCCGCACGCGGTGGACGGGCGGGCGCGGGCCGCCAGTGCTGTTGCTCGCGTCGTTCGACTGCGGCGTCTCGCTGCCGCTGTCGTCGACCATGAAGCCGTGCTGCGCTGGCGACTGCCCGTCGCGGTCGCCGCCGCCACTCTGCGGAGTCCCCAGGCCGGTGCCCCAGCTACTGCCAGCCACGGCACCGGCTCCGGCTCCGGCTCCGCCCGCCAGCTGCGCGGCCGTCAGCGTCCCCGAGCCCACGCGCTGGCGCGCGAACGAGTGGCGCGCGCCACGGAAGATGTTGCCGGTCGACTGCAGGCGCTCGCGGCCGCGCACGGCCGGGGCCGAGCCGCCGGCGCCGCCGAGCGCCAGCGCGACACTCTCTGCGTCCGGCAGCCCCTGGAACGCCATCGACCCGCGGCTCGCGTGCCGGTCGAAGAGCGTGCGTGCCTCGCTCTCGCGGCTGTTGTAGCGCTCGGTCGCCATGAACGACTCGACCATCACGCTCTCGGCGTCGTAGCTGAACGCGCTGCCGCGCGACACGGACTTGCGCAGCCCCGGCACGCGCGCCCCTGTCGCTCCTGTTCCTGCCGCTGCTCCTGTCGCTGCTGGGCGGGCCGGCACCATGTGGATCTGCCCGGCGCTGGCCGCCACCGCGTACTTGAGCGCCTCGCGCGTCGAGCGCGTCGACGCCAGCGGGCCCGACGGCAGCTCGGCGCGCAGCGGCGCCTCGACGTCGTCGGTCGGGATCGTCTCGGCCGGCGGGAACGCGAGCAGCGCGTCGGCGAAGCGGTCGAGCCCGAACGCGTGCACTTCCTGCGCCAGGTGCTTGTACGACGGGCGGAATGCGCGCTCGTAGCCCTTCCAGAGAAAGTCCCGCGACAGCGCCGTGAACGTCAGCAGCGGCACGAGCAGCCAGAAGACCTGGACGCCGAACGAGCTCGTGAACACGCCGTTCCAGTACGCCGAGCTGACCGAGCTGCCGCTCGAGATGACCGCGGCCGTGACGACCCAGAGCGAGACCGATCCGGCGTAGATCGCGAGGTGGGCCGGCCACCACATCTGCTGGTGCAGGCAGAGCTTGAGCGTCACGACAAGCAGCACGATCGAGAACGCCGTGCAGCCGTAGACCCACATTGTCGGCGTGTCGCCGTGCACCGACAGGTACCGCATGCCGTAAAGCGTGCCAAAGCTGATCACGAGCGACTCCCAGACGCACGACGAGATCCAGGCCCAGACGATCTTTGTGTTGAAGTGGCTGTTCTCCTGGCCGATCCGGTAGAGCAGCGGGTAGCTGTGCGCGAGGTGCGCCGGCACGTCCTGCTCAAGCGTGCTGATGAGCACGATCGGGAGCGCCGTGAAGAGCAGGTTGTAGCCCTGGAGGCCCCACTCGAGGAAGAACTTTTGCCCCGAAAAGCCCGTGAAGATCATGTACCAGAACTGCGTCAGGTTCATCATGACGTTCTTGTAGAAGATGTACAGGATCAGCTTGCCCATGCGCACGTAGTTCCAGCGGCCGTGCACGAGTAGCAGGCGCGAGAGGAACCGGAACTGCGCGATCGCATAGTCCGACGAGTTGGCGGCCTGCATTCCTTCCTGCCCCGAGATGCCGACGCCCACGTGCGCGGCCTGGATCATTGACACGTCGTTCGCGCCGTCGCCGATCGCGAGCGTGCGCACGGCCGGGTTGTTGTCGCGCACGAGCCGCACGAGCTGTGCTTTCTGCGCCGGCGACACGCGGCACGCGATCACGACGACGCACTGCTCGGCGACGCGCAGCAGCAGCTCTGGGCACTCTTCGAGCGCCACTTCGAGCGTCTCGCCGTCGATCACGAGCCCGAGCTCTTCCCGCGTCGAGTTCAACTGCGCAATGCTCTCGATGCGCGTGAGCCGCCGCGTGTCCTCCGACTCGGCCGTGCCGCTCGTGGTCGGCGTGCCGCCGCCGCCCGCCGCCGACGACGCGTCGCGGTCGCGCAGCTGGCGCCGCCTCAACCCACGGTGCTTGGCGGGGGCCCCGGCCCCGGACCCAGCCCCCGCCTCGCCGCCGCTGCTGTACACCGCGTCGCTGCGCTCGTCGTCGTTCGCGTGCACGGTGGCGTAGCGCTCGAGCTCGGCCATGATCGCTTCGAGGTCCGGGTGCGTGTCGGCCGAGACCACGATGCGCTCGACGTCCGGCGTGAGCAGGCGGCACGCAAAGCCAATGTTGATCGCGGTCTCCTCCTTGTCGCCCGTGAGCATCCAGATCTTGATCGACGCCTGCCGGAGCTTGTGGATCGTGTCCGGCACCTCGGCCTGGAGCCGGTCCTCGATCGCGGTCGCGCCGAGGATCTCGAGGTTCACTTCGATCTCCTCCATGCACCGGTCAATGTCGTTCGGCTCGCCGCGCCGGCGCTGCTCGATCTGCCGCATGTCGTTGATCGCTGTGCGGTAGCGCACGACCCAGCCCTCGAAGAACGCGGCGTCGACCTCGGCCTCGGCGATCACGAGCGTGCGCAGTCCCTCGGACGCGAACACCTCCATGTCGAGCAGCGTCTTGTTGCGCATCTCGAGCACGCGCGGGTCCGTAGACCGGCGCAGGCGCTGGTACATGACCGTGTCCGCGCCCTTGCAGAGCAGCTTGAGCTTCCCGTCCGGCATCCGCGCGATCACCGACATGCGCTTGCGCGTGCTGTTGAACTCGAGCACCTCGAGCACTTGGTACGCGCCGACGGTGTTGCCCGCGACCGGCTGCGACGACGTCGCCGTGTCCGACTCGTTGCTGCACGCGCAATACTCGACCATCGCTTTCCCGGGCGACCGCGCGACAAACTTGTAGCCAAAGCACGCAGCTGCTGCGACCAGCGCCTGCTCGTCCGGGGACGACGCGCTCAGCCGCAGACTCCCGTCGGCCGCGCGCTCCGGCATGACGGTGTGGCACACGCCGAGGTGCTCAAAGAAGAGGTGGATCCGCTCGGCCTGTGTGCTGCCTTCGTGCGCGAGCGCGTCAAAGATCGCGTCGTCCTGGTAGTTTACGAACGGCGCCTTCACGACGCGGTGCGCGTCCCGCGACGCGTCGAGCGGCTCGTCGTCGTCGTCGCGCTCCTCCATGATGACGACGCCGCCAGGCGTGCTGCCCGCGCCACGGTCCAGGTCGGGCTGTTGCACGTGCTCGGCCGCGCGGCGCTTCTTGGCGGCGATCCCGACCTCGGTCTCGCCCATGCCGTACGCGACGCCGTTGATCGAGCACTTGCGGAACTCCATGACGTTGCACGTGAGCGTGCCCGTCTTGTCGCTAAAGATGTAGTCGATCTGCCCGAGCTCCTCGTTCAGCGACATCGTGCGCACCTGGAACGGCGTATCCGACTCGGCGTGGTACATCTCGAGGTCGTTGTTCATAAAGTACGCTTGCAGGAACTTGACCGACGTCATGCTCACGTAGAGCGAGACCGGGATGAACGAGTTGAGCAGCAAAAAGTAGTACAGCACCTGGATCACAAAGTTCCCGACCGGGTGGTTCACCGCCGTGGCCTCGCGGTCATAGAGGTACCACGCCTTGCGCCCGGCCTCGCGGCTCAGGTTCGCGTGGTTCCACACGGTCGACGCGGTCGCGCCCGTGACGCAGAGCACGAGCATGAGCGCGCAGATGTAGAGGATCTGCTGGTTCAGCCGGCGCTCCATGTTGCTCCACTTGAGCGGCGTGCTCGACGACGCGCGCATGATCTTCGTGTCCGGGCCCGTGTTCACGACGAGCCCGTAGACAAACTCCGTGTTGCGCAGCGTCGAGCCGCGCAGCAGCACGGCGTTCGTCGAGATCGCCTCTTTCGTCGCGCCGCCCGCGAGCGCGAGCGAGCCGTGGAAGCGGTGGATCGCGTTGTTTGGCGTCTCGCACACGACGACACCGGCGAGGTCTGCGATCTGCTCGTCGCGCGCAAGCGCAGTGTACGTGCACTCGACGCCCTGGCGCAGCTTGAGGTTTGTCTCGCCGTCCAGCGACTTGGTCTCGACGTAGCAGATGCCCGCGGGCGTCGCCGGCTCGGGCTCGCACGCGCCGAGGATCACGAGGTCCGCAGGCACGGCCTCGCGGTTGTGCAGCTTCACGACGTCGCCGACGCAGAGGTGGTGCCACTTGGCGGGTTCGAACGCGCGCGTCGCGAGCGAGAAGCGGCGGCACGGGAGCTCGTTCGCGACGTGGTCCGCCTTGTGGCGCTTGTAGTCTTCAAGGCACGCGAAGAACATGTCGATGAGTACAATGATCGAGAGCGCCGGGAGCGACGCCGGGAAGCCTCCCGTGTTCGAGATCGGCTTGATTGTCTGCATGACCGAGATGACGAGGAAGTAGGCGTTCGCGAGCTTCTTGAACTCGTAAAAGAGCAGCTTCGGGACAAAGTTGTAGACTGTGAAGCGCGACGTCACGACGCGGTTGCTGCAGTACCCGAGCGCCGCGTTCGCCTCCGGCGCGTTCAAGTACACGTAGCGGTACGCGTCGTCGTCGTCGTCGTCGTCCTCACTGGCCGCCGCGTTGTTGTCCCGGTCCCTGTTGTCACGGTCCCTGTCGTCGCCTCCCGTCTCCCGCTTCTCCGCGGCGTCTTCCTCGCCGTGCGGCGCCTCGCGGATCTGGTCGAGCGGCCGGCTGCGCTGCGTAACCAGCGGCGGCGCCTCGGTCTCCGTGACCACCGAGTCCACGAACTCGCGCTCGAACGCGGCGCCGAGCGCGTNTGTCATCCCCCACCGACGGCGCCGACGACGCCGGCTTGCGCGCGAACGGCGGGCTCCGGAGCGTCACGGCGTCGCCCTCGGCCGCCGCCGCCCGCGCGGTCGTGGTCGCGGGCGTCGACGGTGACGACGAGAGCCGCGGCGTCTCGGCGAGGAGCACGTACGCGCCATCCGCTGCACCGTCGGCCATGGTCGTGACGCGTCGCGCGGCCGTTTTCGGTGTCGTGCGTGGAGGGTGGGAGGTGGTGGCGGGAGCGTGTGCGTCTACACGTGTGCACACACCCAGAGAGAATGAGAATGCCACCGGCGCGCGCGCACGTCCGTGACGACGACGATGACGACAACGACAAGCGAGCGCGCTTTG
>SMMQ01000030.1:11693-24092 GCA_008271595.1 [Pythium] brassicae (nom. inval.) | reverse complement strand
TTCTGCTCTGGAGGAACGAGAAGCGGACCCCAACAGGGAGCAAACGGAGGGCTAGCCGAAACTGTACGTCGTGATGAACCGGTAGGATCTTGTTGCGGTGTTCCTTGTCAAAGTCGAAAAGGGCCCGGACATCATCGAAGTCGTCCGAGTCGAGAACGGCGAGGGTCGGGTGTCGTCTCCGCCGAGGGAGCTGCGCCGCTTTGATCACCTTCCGGACGGCGGCCGGGGGGAGACACGGGAACAGCGTTGGTCCATCCTTTGCCTGGACGCCGACAGGAACAAACATGCGCAGGTGCAGATCGGAGACTGTCCGATCGTCGGACAGTCTGACAGCCAGACTACTATACCCCACAAACAACCTCTCACAGCCTGTGCCCTGTGAGTCGCAGGGCAGTTGAGCTCGTGTCGACGTGGTGTTGTAAAAGCTCGGATGCAACCACCGAACATCGCCGGATAAGTGGTGCGGCGAAGGCCACCGGGACCACCCTCATCAGTCTACGCGGAGTTGGACGCGAGCGGGCCGTCTCACCGCGCGACGCTGATGGGAGGCACTGCTTCAAGTTTGACGGTGAGATTTTCGTGGGGAGTGCCCGCTGAGCTTGACGAGCAATGACAGCGAGGTCGGACCGCCACGCCGTCCTAACTTCTAGGCTGCTCTTCAATGCAGCGCCCCGACACGATTATCTGTACCGGAAATATGCGTGGGGCCTCAGTGCCGATCCGGTCAAGGTGGTAGGCATCACTGTGCTTGGAACGGAGTGCACTTGGCGAAGATTGGATGTCGCTGTCCTCGAGGGAGGCCGAAACAAGACCAAATCTCGCAACAGGAACCTCGACGCTCCCGATCCTCAGCATAAGCCCTCTCCTGATGTCCTTGACGCTGACAGTTTCCTAAGCCCTAGGACGTAGAATGACCGAGTTCTCCAGAACCTGCGAGCGAAGACTGCCTGCCCCCCAGAGCAGAGTAGTCGGGGTCTCAGAGCCATCCACCACCAACTCCATGCCAGTGCGTATCTGTGACGCCTCATATCACATGGACATCGCGCAATGTGTTATATCCTCAAATACATACTAAAATATAGATAAATCTGGGAAATATACCTCGCTTCAACGTCCGGCTGTTGTGACGCACTGCTGCAAAGACACGGTGAACATGTGGCTCCGACCTACAGAGAAACCCCAAATTCGGACACACCTCTATACAATTATTTCTTTTCGAAACAGATTGAATACATTCAAGCCGTTTGAAGAAGTTTTGATTTGAAAAGGGAAGGACTTGCTCGAGTTATTCTCACAGGCAAACACTGATTGTCTTACATACCCTTTCAGACTCGTTGAGCTTTGGTGTGCCCGAATCGGGGTTTCTCTGTACTGGACCACCATCGGAGCCGGACCACCATCGGAGCCGGAGGATATCACCACTCGCGCATTTGCCAGGCAGCGCAACCGATCAAACAAGAGAGAGATAGGAGCGAGCGACCAATCAGCCAGGCGCCATGGCAGACTACCTCGTAGTCGTCGACAATCAAGCGGGCGTCGCGGAGGACGAGAGCCTCAAGGCGGCGGCGCTTTTGGAGCTGTCGGTGCAGTCAGGGCCTTTGGAGCAGCCGTTCGAGTTGCAAGTAGAAGACAACCAAGTGGCCCACGAGAGCGAGGGCTATGTGGTGGTGGAGGCCGCAAAGGCGCCACCTAAAGCCACGCAGCCCGTGGACGAGAGCTGCAACGCCGACAGTGAGAAGAGTGAGGAGGAGGCGCCCGACCGCCGCATGACGTACATCGGCGAAGGGCTCCTGGACGCTGGCGGCATGGACGCGATCGACCGCCTCACGAACGACACGGCGGTCGCGGAGCTTGAGGGCCTCGCGGCCACTTCTGCTGCTCCCGAGGAACGCGCCACGCCGCACTCAGCTGCCACGAGCGACAGTGTGGCCCAGGAGGGCGACACCAACGCTCCAGAGCTGTCGAGAGTTGCTCCGTCGCCGGAGCCGGCTTCCAACAAACTGCAAGCGTTCCTTTCGATAAGTAGCGCACAGAAGCAGGCTGCTACGCCGCCGAAGGACTCGGCAACGCCGGCGCCAGCGACTGCGCCGCGGCCATTCCCGCCCCTCGCACCACCGCAGGCGCCGGCGGCAGCGCCACCTATGAAGGCGCCAGCGCCGACAGCGGCGCAGGTTCCGACCGTGCAGATCGAGAACCGGCGCTCCAAGCTGCTCGACTTCCTCGCGAACGACGTCGGCGAGCGGTACCTCGACGGCGTGTACCAGGAAGAGACCCGCGACGACCCGGACGCGGCCGCCGACGCCGCTGACCTGTCGGCGATAAACGAAGCCGAGCAGGAGCGCGACCGCCAGCGGCGAGCGCAGCGCGCCGACAGCCGGCTGATTGCGTTCCTGGCGAAGGAGCGGGGCGAGCGGCTCCACCGCGTCGAGCGCGACAGCGACGAGAGCAAGCGGGGTTCGCTCTCGTCCGAGTCGTCGGCGTCGTCGTTGGTCGTGGGCACCGAGACGCCACCGCCGCCGCCGCAGCCGCAGCAGCAGCGTGCGCCGACGCCCAGCAAGCTGCTGCAGTTCGTGGCCAAGACCATACCGGAGAAGCCCAAGATGGTGATCTTCAACCCGTCGGACGCGGCCTCGGGCTCGGACGAGCTCGAGCAGTTCGTGGCCGAGGAGGCGCGGAAGAAGAAGCTCAGGCGCGAAGAGCGCGAGCGCGCGCGGCAGAAGGTGATGGCGTTCCTCGCCGAGGAGAACGCCGCGGCCGCTGGGAAGAGCGGTGCCGCGCATGGGGCCGCGGGGTCGACCGTCAAGTCCGTCGACGAGTCCACGGTGCAGCGCGAGAAGGTGGTGGACCGCTACGGACGCGAGGGGCTGCTCGACTTCCTCGACCGGACCGAGCCCGCGCAGCAGCGCAAGATCCGCTGGGCCACGTCGCGCGGCGCGTCGTCGCCCGCGAACTCGGCCTCGAGCTCGCCGACATCAGCAGCGATCATGTCGCCACAGTCCATCGCGTCGCCTGCAGGCTCGCTGACAGGTCGAGGACCAGAGCTGACGGCGACCCCGTCGCCCTCTGCAGCAGCGGCTCCGAGTCGCCCACCGAACTCTGGCAACCGCCTCGCGTTGTTCCTGAGCAAGATCACGTCCAAGAGCACGCCGCCGCCGCTTTCTTCAGGCACCAGGAAGGTCGGCGACACACAGCAGAAACCGCTCGACGCGGCTCCGCTTGCAGCCGCCCCAATAGCGTCCGTAGCGGTCTCAACTGCGTCGACAGAGGCGACGGCGAGTGCCGACGCGAGCAGCGCGCGTGCTCCGACGAGCAAGACGCTGCCGGTGCTCGCTGCCTTGGAGCAGCTTGCTCAGACGTGCGCCGCCCACGAGCTGAGCGACGTCTGCGTCACGCGCGTGTCGACGCTGCTGGCGTCGATCAGTCAGATCGTGAAGGACGACGTCCAGAAGAAGGCGGCTCCCGTGCGGCGCTCGTCGAGCGCCGGCCAACTGGCTGCCGGCGCCGCGGCGTCGCCGTCGTGGGTCAAGTCGGGCAAGGAGATCGAGGCGCTCGACCGAGAGCACACGGTCGCCGCGCCGGTGCCGGTGCCCGACGTGCCCGACGCCCGGTCGGCCGCTCCGGCGATGCTCGAGCGCAGCAGCGAGCTCAAGGTGGCGGTCGCGCCGACAGTGCTGCAGGCCTTTAACGACTTCGAGCTTGCGCCGAACCTACTCGAGGTCGTCTCAACGTTCCACACGCTGGCCGCAGACTGCGGGCTCACGGACCTCAAGCTCGAGCAGCCGTGGGCCGTGTACGAGCACGTGAAGGCCGCGGTGGCCCCGAAGCTCGGCTTCCGGCAGAAGCAGCTCTTCAAGCTCCTGGACGCCAAGCTGAACGGCCCGACCGCGGCCGCCAAGCCCGCGGCGCGCAAGCGCGTGTGCATCATCGGCGCCGGGCCCGTCGGACTCCGCGCGGCCGTCGAAATGGCGCTGCTAGGCGCGCACGTGGTCGTGCTCGAGAAGCGGCGGCACTTTAGCCGCGAGAACATCCTGCACCTGTGGCCGTGGGTGGTCCAGGACCTCACGGCGCTCGGTGCCAAGGTGCTCTTCCCGGCGTTCTGCCACTCGACCGCGTACTTCCACGTCGGCACGCGGCAGCTCCAGTGCATCCTGCTCAAGGTCGCGCTGCTGCTCGGCGTCGCGTTCTTCCCGGGCACGGCGTTCGAGGGCATCGCGCACCCGGACGCGCTCGACAGCGGCCGGCGGCCGTTCTACACGGTCGTGTCGAACCCGCAGGTCCCGTGGCTCGAGTTCACGGCCGTGCTCGGCGCGGGCGGGACGCAGGACCGGCTGAGCGCCCAGGCGCGCATCAAGCGCTTCGTGTTCAGCCGCAAGGAGGCGATCGGGCTCGTGTGCTACTTTCCAAACCGCGGCTCGGCCGAGGAGAAGCGTGTGCCCGAGTTCTCGTGGACGATCCAGTTCAAGCAGCAGCTCTTCGCGCAGCTGCGCGCGGTCGGCGTCGACCTCGAGAACCTCGTGTACTACCGCGGCGAGATGCACTACCTCGTGATGACGCCGCGGCGGCAGAACCTGCTCGACCAGGGCGTGCTCAAGCTCGACTACCCGAACGTCGCGGACCTCGTGGCGGACGACAACATCAACCAGCCGGTGCTGCACGCGTACCTCCAGCGCGTCGTGCAGTTCGTGCAGGTGCCGCAGAAGGCCGAGTTTGCGCGTGTGCGGCTCTTCGACTTTAGCGCCCGCACGCGCGCGGACAAGGCCGCGAGCATCCTCTCGGCGCGGGGCAAGAAGCTCTACGTCGGGCTCATCGGCGACGCGCTCATCGAGCCCTTCTGGCCCGAGGGGCTCGGCACGTGCCGCGGCTTCCTCAGCGCGCTCGACGGCTGCTGGATGGTCGCGCAGGCCGGCGTCCGCTCAGACGAGCAGCTCCTCGCGGACCGCGAGCTCGCGTACCGCATCGTCCAGCACGTCACGGGCTTCCGCCGCGAGGACCTCCAGAAGAACGTGCGCAAATACGACGTCGACCCCAAGACGCGCTACACCGTCAAGTTCCCGCAACTCTGCGCGTGACCAGTGAGCAGGGAATGTCATAGAAGCTATAGAATCGACCACCTCTCACTCTCTCTCTCTCTCTCTTTCTCTCTCTCTATCTATCTATCTCACTCTCTCTCTCACTCTCTATCTATCTACCTATCTCAATCTCTCTCTTTCTCTCTCTTTCTCTCTTTCTCTCTCTCTCTCTCTCTCTTTCTTTCTCTCTCTCACTTTCGAATTTGCGGCCAACCGCAGAAGTCGAAGACAAGCAACCAAGCACAAGCGACCAGCTCAAGCCCAAAGCGCGAAGCGAAACCACCGCCCCATCGCCAGTAACCACCAGTCGACCGTTGCGAACACTTGGAGTTTGTATTCAGAAGGCGTAACGGATGCTGGGAGGCAGCGCAGCATGGCGCTACCCATGGATGCATGACCAGAGGAGCGACACGGACTGGATCAAGCGGTGCAGACGGCTGTGGATGCAGCGCGTGCTCGTAGGCAGCAAGAAGACGACCGGAAGAGCGCGGGAGTGACCGGGGACGTAGTGGCCCACTATGGATGTACAAGACGGAGCTGAGGCCCAGCGGGCAGACGAACAAGACGCGATCGCGGACGGCCAACGCGACAGTGCACGGCAAGCAGCGGCACCGCAACGCTCGTATGCCGACGCGGTGGCGCCGAGACTGACGTTTCCACGATGGGCCCGAGCGGCAGACGACCAGCTGACACGCGCTCCGAAGGATGTCTTCCCCAGCTGCGTGGAGGACAAGTCAACGGCGGTGGAGGCAGAGGCGTTCAAAGTCATGTGCAACCAGCGAGTCCAGCGTTTAAAGGCGCCAAGAGTAGCAACCGACCTGAAGATGAGGCTCATCGGAGCGGTTCTCGACGGATCCGTGACAGTCAGGATGCTGCCGGACTTCTTCGCGCAGTTGTTCTCAGCGGACAAGCTGGTCGCATTTACCAAGTACTTCGAGGTCAACATCGAGGGCGAGCTTTTCACGAAGATCCCGCCGCAGTCGCAGCTGTCGGACCTGCAGCTAACGACGGATCGGTTGGCGTACGTGATCGAGATGAGCACAAGGGACAGAACGGAGAGTGCGACCACGTGCCAGCCCTGCTCAACGCAGTCAAGACGATCTTGTTTGACCGAGTGCAGCGGACGCTGCACTTCCGGTTCTTCGGCCAGGTTGGCGCCGTAAACCAAGGTATACTCTCTGCATGCACGCAAGAAACTCTCTGCGTGTGAAGTAAGGCGACAGCCAGACGCTATGGCCGTGCAGATGAAGCTGGACAAGTCGATGATATCGCCGATCCAGTATGGGAGCTCGCCGCAGTTTCCGGACCTGAACGCGGAACGAACACCTGAGGAGTTGCACCAAGAGATGATAGAGTGGGCGAACCACTATTACCTGCCGCTGTCCAAGCTGAAGCGAGCAACCAAGTCGGCGGCATTGTTCAGGGACAATACTGAGCACTGGGGGGACTTTCTGAGGGCAACACCACACCCGCTGCAACACACCGCAGTGATGTCGAAAGGGCAACGTGTAGCGTGCGGGGCAAGGATATAAGCGGACGCAGCTCGCTGGCTCGCTGGGATGAGCGCCGGGCTACTCCTGAAGACAGACCAGGCAGACCATAGGAAGTGGAGGGAGCAGATCGAAGCGGCTAAGTACACTGTGGCGACGAAGCAACTGGAGTTGGCGGACAGATGGAAGTAGATCCGAGCAGCTCACTCATACCCCTTCACACTTCAGGCGATCGACATGCTCACGCAGAAGTAGCAAGCAGATGTGGTGGCCACGATCCCCTTCCTTGCGTGCACGTTCCCGGAGCACTTCTCGTACCTCACCGGACGAGAACCCGACACGGACTGACCCCGGAGCGGAAACAACTTCTGGAGGGGGGAGATGCACGAGTGGACATCACTGAGCAGGCTATGGCATGAAGATGAGGAGCTGCGGGATGCAGTGGAGGCGGTGCACGAAACAAGCGTGTGGTGGAAGCTGAAGGAATATCTGCAGCAGACGGAAGGCGACTTGAAGCTGGAGGCGGAGCTGGAGTACGCGAGCACAGGGACAGACGATCAATCCCCACGCTCCAACCGTAATCAAGGGCACCGCGGTGCCAACCCCAGCCACTCGAGTGGTTGAGAAGGAGGGGGGGGGTCACAAAGGCTACCTCCAACGCGGCAGCGGCAATATGCAGAAGACGAATCTCCGTGAAACAGCGACAGAGGCGGCCCCTGGGGGAAGAGCGAGAGCGACTCATACTCGTGACGCAAAATGTCCGCGGCTTCTGGCATATCGGCAACAATAGGTGGGTGTGGCTGCTGGGTCTCAAGCGGCAGATTAACGGCAGCGCGGTCTCCATCTTACTCTAGAAAACTCACATCACAGACGAGAAGGAGGATGACCAACTCCAACGCATGTGGTGATCGATCTGGGGTGCGCGGCGGAGCAGAGACAGCGGTGGTCTTACTGGTCGGTGCGGGGCGGCCAAGACGGGGGAGTGGCGATCCTGATAAACCCGCGCACTGGCGGACACTTCGTGGAGGTGGAGGCCGATCTCGCATCACAGAGGACATAGCAGTGGAGAGAGCAACTGCAAAGCTGGCAAACGTGTACGCGCCGGCCACAGCAGCCAAGGAAGAGCGGGGCGACTTCTTCACACGGCTGCAACAAGTGAAGTTACCGGCAGGCAGATGGTGGCGCTGGGAGGCAACTTTAACTGCGTTTTGCAAGCAGGCATCGACAGGTACTACCTGCGGAAACCAGCACAGTGAGAGACGTAAAGCCACGTCCTCGAAGACACGATATTTCGGCTTGGGCTGGTCGATACGCTCGCCGACATGCATGACGGGCGAACTGCCCAGCTCAACGACAGCAAGTACAGGGCGAGGTACTACACTTTCGGCACACATGAACGCAGACAGCGGCTGGATAGGGTGTACATCTCACGAGCACACCTGGATAAAGTGAACGATCAGCGCGCAGGTGATCCAGTCAACCACGCAGACCACAAAGAGTTCGTGGTCGAGTGGGACAGAGGAGAGGCAGCGGCACGGCGGGCAGGCAACACCAAACTCTACCCGCCGAGCGAACAGCACGCACAACGCTCTCACAAGGCAACAACCGAACGTGTGTGGGCGGCGCTGCGGGATTACATCCCAGGAGAACGACACGCGCCAGCATTCGACGACCTGATCAAACGACTGCGGCGAGTCTTCGTTAAAGCGAAAGGAACAGCGATAGCATAAGTAAGGCGAGCACGGAAGAGGAGGCGGCGGCGAGTGAAAAAGGATATCAGAGGAGTCGACCTTGCAGCAGTACAGACAACACGACAGACCACGCTGGAACGCCAGAAGGCGAAGTTCGCGCGGATTCTCGCGGTCGGTGGAACGGGCTCGCGAGAGGTCTTCAAGCGCATATCAGGGCGAAGAGGGCGCAATGCAGTCTCGGCGATAACCAGTGCAGGGAAGACACCGGTCGCACATACCACCCGAGTAGCAGACGCAATGATCAATGGCTGGCGGGGTGTATTGTCAACAGCACATGCAGGCAGGTCGCCGACCGAGTGCGTGGGAGCGGTCGATAGGCTATGCAGCTTCGCGGGAGCGCCGCAAGTCTCAGCAGCGGACAATGCCATGCTCGAGAAGGCTATGTCGCTCAGAGAGGTTGTCGAGGTGATGGACGTGATGTAGCGAGACAAATCGCCAGGCATCGACGGTATTGCCAACGATTTTTACAAGGACTACCGCGACGACGTGACACCGGTGCTCGTTCAGATGTACAACGCGGGGATGGCAGACAAGCAGTTCCCAACGAGTTTTGCGCCAGCCATCTTAGTGCTGCTACGGAAGGCAGGAGGCTCGGCCGATGCACTCGACTACAGACCGATATCGCTGCTCACGAGTGCGTACAAAATTTTCACGCGAATCCTGGCAACGCGGCTTGCTGGAGTGATGGAGAAGTTGATCAGTGCGGACCAGAACGGGTTCGTACGCGAGCGACAGATCGAGAACAGTATCAACGGGATGATAGCGGCCCTGGAACAACAGTATGAGGACGCAAACGAGAAAGCGGACCTCAGCAGTGGTGGCGCTGCTGGACTTTGCTAAGGTCTACAACATCCTCGAGAGGGACTACTTGGAGGAGGTACTACGTGGGTTCGGGTTCGGGGAGAGGACGATCAACCTTGTACGGGCGCGACATGCAGGAACCACGGCGATCTTCAACGCCAATGGCGAACTCGCGACACCGATCCCCATCACGAAAGGCATTCGTCAGGGATGCCCCTGGCGCTCTTGCACTTCCTCCTGGGCGTGGAAGCCCTAGCGATGTCAATCAAAGGCAACCCAGCGGTGTCAGGCATCGAGCTTGGACCCTCCTGAACCAAGTTGACACGAAAGTTCGCCGGATTCGTCGATGACTCGGCATTTTTTTGAGACGGGCGGCCGACCTGAATCAGTGCCTCGCCACTCTCCAGCAATTTGAGAATGCCTAAGGGCTACGATTGCAACCGAGCAAGCACCAGGGGATATGGCTCAATCGAGCATGAGGCGACACAGAGTACCGCAAACTGCAGTTCCTCTTGCACAGCCAGACGCGGTACCTACGCGTACAAGTGGGTACCGGGGAGCTCTCAGAACCGAAGTGGCAGAGGCGCCTGGAGAAAATGCGCACACGGCTCGGGATGGCCGGCCGGGTGTTAACGAGTATGAAGGGGAGAGCGCAGATCATGCGGAGTGTCTTCCTACCGGTCGCATCATTCACGACGCTACACTTCATTTCAAGCAAGAACCAAATGGACGAGCTGAGGAACCTACACGACAAGTTCCTGTGGGAAGGCACAATCGCAGCGAATACTGGGCGGCGATCACGGCCATATGCGGCATCGATCCTTCGACTGAAGAAGAACGCTAGAGGCCTCAGTGTACCGGACCTAGTCCTCGAGTTCGCGGTGCTGGCTGCCAGGAAGGTCTTCAGGTGGGCCACGATGGGGCCAGGGACGAACCAGACAGTGGCGAAGCCGCAAGCTGGGCGACAACACGGCAAGCTAACCTCAAGCCACAGAAAACAGGGGTACCTGACACCGCGTAACTACACCACCAAATTGACGCGCACGGACAAGGGCACTGTCTGGACGCACGGCTGCAGACTCATCGAAAACGACATGTACGAGGCGTTCGACGTGCCGTCCATACAAGCAATGCTTCACAAGAGCAACTGGGCTCGACTGTACAACCACTGCCAGATCGAGTGGAGATCACAGACCGCTGGGATCGGCGGGTTCACCAGCGAAGCATGAGCAGACTTGCAACAGCACCAACAACGCATCCACAGGAAGTATCCAGCCCCGCTGAAGCGTTTCTGGGCCACCTTCGACCTTCGACTACGCAAACAACCCGCTCCTAACCGATCTCGATCATCGAGCGCTGAGGGCAACAGGTACGTCGACAGACGGCCCAAGCATCCGGGCGAAGGCGAGATTTCAGACTGTGTTGCAGTACTGAGTCTCGTTCACCCTGACACAGCCAACAAACCGCAGAGAGAACGAGCACATGCTGAAGCTCATGTTGATCCAGGGTCCAGGGCTACATACACAGTCGTATCTACCGGGTCCGCTAGCACCTGTGGTGTACTCCGGGGATGGAGCGCTCATCTGGGTGCAGTAGCCGGACTTACGCACGACCAAGCAGCTAGTGGCAACAAACGAGCCGCTGGTGCTGGAGTACACCGGGTTCAGCCAGCAACCCATAGTCACAGGGTACGACGACGAAGGCGACCAGAGGCACAGGCGGTTGCGAACACTTGCGAACGTTCAAACCCGCTCATCACTCCACTGGATGCCACTGGCAGACGACATGCGCATTTATCCGGTGGCGGCAGCAGCGCATCGATGCACGAAGTTCCGAGCACGCTGGCGAGAAGTCCGCACTTGCATGTGGAAACGACTCATCCCGAGGGCGGGACCGGCAGCTCTGCAAAAGCGGCTCGAGACGTGGCGAAAGCACAACCCTGGAGTGGCGGAGGCGCTTGAAGGATAATCGTTCAGAACACTTTGGAGCGAACGTCACGTCAGCTCATCCGAGAAGCTCTTCCGGGACCGTCTCAAGATGGGCGGGTTCAACACGTTCCGCAGCACCACAATGGAGAACCCAGCGTGCCCGCTGCGGAGCTGCGGAAGCAACGAACGCGACCACCAGGCGCACATCATATGACGTCGCGGGGTTGCACAGCGGATCTGGAGGGTAGTGCTGCGGGCGTGGACGCAGAGCCCTCTTGCAGTAACGGACATGGAGAGCTTCGAGAAGCAGTGCTTCGCAGGAGCGCCGCCTTAACTCCCACACTATTGTGATGAAGTGGCTCTGAAATGAGACGCCCGCTCCGCCGTCCCGATAATGAAGAATCCCTGGGATCGAGAAGCCCCGCCAGAAGCGACAGGAAAAAGGGGATGGGCCACAGGTCCGGGAACGCCAGCAGCCGCTGACGCCAGGATTGGCTCCAAGAAGGTATCCGACGGGGGTACGTCAAGATTATTCCCGGGAGGTGGCGCCCAACGGGTGTCGCCCCAAGCGAGACCCGATCGAGATCCTCGAATCCCCCCAACGTTCCTTGCACTCCCATGATTCCCGGTCTTCCGGGACTTCCTGAACTTCCCGGTCTCCCTGGGCTTCCGGGGTTTCCCAGGCTTCTCGAGCTTCCGGGGATTCCCGATCATCTCGACTTTTCGGAGTTTCCCGGGCGTTCCCGAGCTTCCTGAGTTTCTCGGGCTTTCTTAGTTTCTCGAGCTGCTTGAGCTTCTCGAGCTGCCTGAGCTTCCGGTCTTTCCGGTCTTCCGGTCTTCAGGTCTTCCCAGTCTCCCCGGGCTTGCCGAGCTTCCCGAGTTTCCCAGGTTTCCTGAGTTTCCCGAGCTTCCCGAGCTTCTCAGTCTTCCCGACCTTCCCGAGCTCCTCGGTCTTCCCGACCTTCCCGGGAAGTTTCCGGGAACTTTCCCGAAACCTTGAACTTCCGGTGGTTGCGCACCCACTGACGACAGTGAGGCTATCCACTGCGAAGCCGAACCAGCACCAACCCTATCAGTCTAGCGGTAGAGGGCAGACAACACACACCTAACATTCAATTCAGTTCCGATTTTACCGTCAAGCACGCAAGTCACTTGGCCGCAAGTGGCCTCCCTTCAGTCGGCCGTCGCGCGTACGTGTTCGCCAACCTCAGATCCGGTTCGACTATTGACGCTCGTCCGGACCTCCAAGCGCCCGGACCGACGCGATCAGTGGCAGTACATTACGTTGTGTATTGGATCCTGGCGTGTTGTGTTTGGTCTTCTTGAGGCATCGGCTGAGTGCGAGTATCGAGTGTGAGTA
>SMMQ01000030.1:254-11535 GCA_008271595.1 [Pythium] brassicae (nom. inval.) | reverse complement strand
AATCTCGGAGGACCTATTGTGCTAAGCCGATTCCAAGAGCATTTGCGTTGGGGTCGCAACTGAGGTGCTGACCGTTGTTTCCGAGAAGGCGCTCCTCATCGCCTTCCCAGAGAATTCTCCGCCCGAGAACCAAAGCCCGAGCTGAGAAGTACAAGACGCGTGCGCGCCGGGTCGTGAAAAGCGAACTCGCTATATCGCACTACACGAAGCAGCTCCTGCAACGCTTCACACGGACGGTCACGCAAGGACACCGGGCAGCGGCTCGGCGTGTGCGGGGTATCATGCGGGTGACAACGCAGCGACAGCTCAGGCGGCTCCGGTGCGAGGAGTGCTTCGAAGCAACGGAACGTCCTACCTTCGAGAAGATCGGGATGGTCACCAACACGATCGCTGACGAACTTCGGACACAGGAGGCACTAACAACAGCGAAGCGCGATCACGACGCGCGGACATTGATCAGCATGTTCCTCGCTGACCTTACCAGTGATTGTGTGGAAGCCAGGCAGTACAAGTCGGGCGCTGACGTGGCACGACTCTATTTCGACGGCGGGAGCAGAGTCAATCCAGGAGAAGCCGGAGTTGTGGCTGTATTGCTAACACGGGGCAACAAGGGGTGGGAGCTCGTCTGGTACGGCTATCGGTACCTCGGAAACAGGGAAACGAAGAACGTGGCTGAATATGAGGCAATCCTCATGGGACTCGAAGCGGCAACACGTTGCAACTCATCGAGCTGGAGATATTCGGCGACTCGCAATTGATCGCGAGGCAACTTGGAAGTCAGGAACAGCGGACTCGAGAGGAGGTTCAAGAAAGCACGAGAGCTGATCGAGAGCAGGAGAGCGGTTAAGATGACACACACGTTCCGAGAGTGGAACACAATGGCGGATTACCTCGCGGACACGGCAATGGACCGGAAGGCGAGCCACAGTAACGACACCAACACAGACACAGACGATCTGGGGATCCGACAACAGCTCCTGGACCGACAACGGCAAGATTTGGAGTTCTAGTCGCAGCATGGGGGAGCGACACGAGACGAATCCAAGCAGGCGGAAGCTCAGCGCAGCAGCTGATCAGTGAGCCAGAGCCCCGAGGACTAGCGCGAGCGAAAGCCGGGGTCAGAGCTACCCAAGGGCCAGGACAACGTTCGCAGGGTAGGATAGTGACGCGAGCCACCACGGCCGTGCCACTGTAACACCGACGAATGCACTCGGGTTCCTCCAAAAATCTCTTTCTCTCTCTCTCTCTTTCTCTCTCTCTCTCTCTCTCTCTCTCAACATTTGGCACCTTCATTCAAGCACGATAGTTGCAACACTAAAAAAGGAGCCTGAAATTAATTGTAAGGTCTTCGCCAATAACCAGCCTCACTTTCGCATTGGAAGAGTCACAACGCATCGTTATGACGCAGTCGCAGGTGTCAGCGCCGCCTCGCAGCGCGTCCAGGAAGCAACAGTTGGACGCGTGGCGCCAACGGCGCGACCACGAGCTCGAGCAGCAGCAGCAGACACAACAACAAAAGCCGCCGCCATTCCGCCCCACGTCCGTCCGCCCACGCGCCGCGAGCTCCACTCCTGCAACCAGCGCCGTCCCGACACTCATACCCAGACGACGCGCCACGATGACGACGCCAGCAACGCAACGCGCAAAGCAGGCGCAGAGCCCCGCGAACAGCAGAGGAAGCCGCAGTAGTACGGGCAGCAGCGCAAGTGGCGTCGACGCTTCAGGAGCCCCGCGGTCGCACACATCCTCGCCCGCGGGCTCCGAATCCTCGCGCTTCTCCTCCCCTCCACCGCAGCTGCCATCGCGCGATCTGACGCAGAGCGGCGAGCCCTCGCTGCAAGCGGTTACGCAGGAAAGCAGCGACGTGGAGAGCACGCAGCTGCTCGACGACTTCTTTAGCGACGCGCGACGAGCGCATGAGCCGCCAGTGCAGGGCGGAGACGTCGGCGCTGGGAGCGTCGCAGTCACGCACGTGGCCGTTGTGCAGAGTGTTGCAGTCGAGCGCGACACAACGAGCAGAAGCAGCTCAACGCCCTCTGTGTTGGAGCATCAAGAAGAGGACGACGCTACGCACGCAACAGCGGACGCCTCAGCACTCGATGGCGCAGCGCAGATGCAGGTGTTGCGGCGCAACCTCCTGCATGAGTTCGACGCAGAGCACGCAGCAGAGGCGGCGGAGGACCCGCGTGGCCGCCTGCTGTCAGCAGAGTGTGCATACGAAGCCGACGTTGCGTTTGCTGGCAGTGTGGGGCTTCAGGAAGAGCCGATCGCAGCGCCACAAGGCGACCAAGTAGCAGTCGCGATGCTGCTGGAGCAAGTTGCGAGCGCTCAGGCGGTTCGCGTCGTTACGCAGAGACAGGCTCCCAGTTATTCCGACTGGGCCGAGAGCGAGGCAGCCAGTGAGCAGGTACTCGAGAGCAGTAGCAACGTTGACGCGACAGGCGCTGAAGCAACAGACGCGATGGAAGCGGCGACGCTCCAGCTGAGCGCAGTCCTGGACCAGAGTGAAGCAGACGGTGAGCGCGAGAGTGAGGAGCAGCAAAGCGCCAGTGACGCGCCACTGGCTAGCGGAGGCGAACGTCTGGTACCAGCACGTGAGTATAAGCCGAACGACGCCGAGCGCGTCGGTCCCGAGCAGCTACCAGACGATGGGAGCGAGAAGAACGACCCAAGACGACGTGCGCGCAGCTCCGTGGCGAAGGCGATCGCTGCTGGCGTGACAAGCGTATTCGCGCTCGCACTGTTAGTGTGCGGCGTCGCTGTCTGCTGGCCCAGTCCTCCTGATGCGCAGACGGTCGCGAGTCGCACTGCAGCGATCTGCTGCACAGTCCAAACGGCTGCGATGCGCGCTCTCCACGCACTTGGCGCGTTGTGGGGCGCTCTCTGGAGCGGCACAAACGCAGAGCAGGCGAGCGACGCGCTGCAGCGCCAG
The DNA here is from genome assembly GCA_008271595.1 of [Pythium] brassicae (nom. inval.). NCBI lineage: Eukaryota > Oomycota > Peronosporomycetes > Pythiales > Pythiaceae > Globisporangium > [Pythium] brassicae (nom. inval.). Next base: position 8,603 of record SMMQ01000030.1, on the reverse strand, counting down.
TCGTCGTACTACTTTGGCTCTGCGCTCGACTGGGTCAAGTCTGCGGCCGCTTGTGTAGCGCACGCGCTTGCGAACCTTTGGGAGCGCGTGCTTCCGTCGTCGCGCGACGCCGACGCGGTCGCGATGAGCCGCGCAGAGCTGCTGCGCACGCTCGACGCCGACCAGCGGCGGCTGAACGAAAAGCTGCAGGCGCTGATGCGCAAGCAGGAAGCGTGGGCACTCGCAGAGCTCCAGCGGATGAAGACGCGGCGCGCGCTGCACGCGTCAACCGCCGAGTCGGTGCTCACGAGCACGCGGTCACTGGTGCTCGAGGCGGTGCACGGCGCGAAAGTTGTCGCGGAGCACCACGTCGAGTCGTACTCGGAGACGGTCGCGGACGAGCTGCTCCAGTCGATCCAGCGCGAGCAAGAAGCGCACGAGCAGCGCGTGGCGGTGGAGCGACAGGCGGCGGCCCAAGAAGCGCTCGAGCAAGAGACAGCGGCGCTCGAGAGCACCGCCGCGCGTGAACTCGACGCGATGGCGCAGGAGAAAGCGGATGCCGCGCAGGTGCTGGACGGCGCGCTCCGTGAAGACGCAGCGCGCGTGGCCGCGACGACAGACGCGCTCGCACGCGAGCTCGCAGCTGCCGCGGAGCATGAGACGCAGCAGATCGAAGCTGCGTACGCGCGCGTGCGAGCAGACGTGGCGTCGAAGCTGCAGGACGTCGTTGCGACTATCGACCGCGAGGACGTTGGCGCGGTCGTCGCGGACGCGGAGGCGCGGCTCGAAGACGAAGACGCGCAGCTGCTCGCGGAGCTCGAAGCGCTCGAGGCGCTCGCTGCGTCGCGGGTAGCGGCCGAGCACGAGCGCGCGCGCGCCGCTGCGACCGTCGGGCTAAAGCAGCAGGAAGCGCAGCTGCGCCACGAGCGCGCACAGGTCGAAGCGCGTGCGCGTGCGCTCGAAGCCGAAGAGCAGCGCGTCGCGGCTGAGCGGGAGCGCGTCGAGCAGGCGCTCGCGGAGGCTGCGCGTCGTGACACTGCGCGTCTCGAAGCCGAGCGGCGCGAAACCGAAGCTGCGCTGCTGGAAGCGCATGAAGTGGACCACGTGCGGATCCGAGCAGAGGCGCTGAACGCCGCAGCGGAGCTCGCGCAGATCAAGCAGGAAGAAGAAGCGCGCGCGCGTGCAGCGCAGGAGGAAGCGGTCGCAGCAGCAGCGGAGGCGGCGCGTGTGGAGGAGCTGCGCGTGCAGCGAGAACTCGACGCGCTGCAAGCGCGACTGGCTGAAGAAGCTGCTGCTGAGGAAGCGCGACTGCGCGCAGAGCGCGTCGCGGCGGAGGACACGCTCGAGCGTGTGCTGCGTGAAGAGCGGGAGGAGATCTTGACGCAGCTTGAAGAGAGCGAGCAGCTCGTGCGGGAGGTGGCGGCTGCTGCTGCGGGTGCGGCCGACGTCGTCGAGCCGCCGCAAGCGCTGCTTCCGAGCGACCAGGAGACTGTCGACGTGCTCGCTCCCGAAGTCGAGTCCGTCGCGTCGATCGTCCCGTCGCTCCCACGAATCGAACTCGGCGCTGTCGTCCAGGTGGCGACGGTGGTCGTCGTGTTGGCCGCCGTGGCTGCGTGGCTGGTGCGCGTCCGACAAAGGCGGCGACACCGCGCACGCGCCGCGGCGGCCGCCCGCAGGAAGCGCTGGGCGCGATCCGCAGCGGACTCGGACTCGGACTCTGTCGAGGAAGTCGTGCTGCTGGCGCTCGCGTCGCCGGGACAACACGGCCGCGAGCCTGAGCCGGAGTCGCTGCGCCTCTCGGAGACGCACATTGTGGAAAGCGAAGCGTCAAGCTCGGAGCCCGCGGGGCTGGGCGCCAGCTTGATTCCCGAGCACGTGGCGACGCCACCCAACGACAGCGACGCGCGCAACGAAGAAGTGGTGGAGGTGACGCGGCGCCGCATGCTACACGCCGACGCAGAGGAGGAAGCGGACGACGACGTCGAGTGCGTTGCGCCACAGTTGTCGGCGCGCAGCCCGACGCACAAAGTCATCCGGCGCCGCTCGTACCGCGCATCGCGCACGACGACAACGACGACGTTCAAGGCGGCGCTCGCAGGCGACGCCGAGTGAGCGGTGGTGGTGGGCGGGTCGGTCGCTCGCTGCCTCGTGCATGTAGTATCTACTGAAATGGTGCGAAGCAACGAACGCAAGAAACACAACACGTACTTGTTTGCAGCTCATCAATCACACGCACACACGCACCCGCTCACGTTTGCTGCCTTCTGCCGCCTTCTTGCCCATATATAAAAACCAGAATCAGAATCAGAATCAGCAAAACGAATGACCATCACTCTACACTCTAACCACCTACGTGTACTACATTACGAGAGACTTTCACGGCTCGAGGTCGCTGATGCTCTGGTACGCGTGCTCGCCGCGCGGGCCCGTCGCGTCCGCTCGGCGCTTCACGACGAGCTTGTAGCCCGCGCGGATCTCGCCGCGGTAGCCTTTCGGGAAGTACGCGCGGTTGAACTCGCGCACTTCCTCGTACGTCATACCGTAGGCGGCCGCGATGCCCTCGGGCGTCTCGCCTGCCGCCACGACGTGGATCTGCTTGGTGAGCTTCACCTCGGCCACGTTGCGGCGGCTCGCCTCCTGCTGCGACGCGTAGAGGTCCGGGACGATGAGCCGCTCGCCGGCCACGAGCTCGGCGCGCGCGCCGACCGGGTAGCGCCCGCGGTTGATCTGCAGCAGCTGCGGGTACGTGACTGCGTATGCTTTGCAGATCGACTCGAACGAGTCCGTCGTCGCCACCAGGTGCGTCTTGTACTTGGAGTACGTCGCGGACGACGACGCGTACGTGGCGGCCGCGGCGCCGGCGTCTGCAGCGGCGGTGGCGGCGGTGGCGGCGGCGCACACGATGCGCGCGTCCTCCATGTCACCCGTGTTGACGATGCGCACGTGGAGCAGCTGGCCGGGAAAGAGCACGCCGCGCTCGCCTGCGGGGAAGTATTGGCGGTTGTCCTGCCGCAGCAGCTCTTCACTCGTGTTGTACTGCGCCGCGATCTGCTTGAGCGTCTCGCCCGAGCGCACGACATGCATCTGCCCCCAGCCGTTGTCGATCATCTCAGGCGGCGGCGGCAGCGACACCTGCCGCGCCTCCTCCACCACGAGCTGCTGGCCCGGGTACACGCGCACCTTTTTGGACTTGCCGGGCGTTGCAAGCAGCGGGTTGAGCGCGCGCAGTCGCGTTTCCGCCGTCCCAGTCTTGGCAGCGATGCTCGCGAGTGTGTCGCCCTCCTGCACCTCGTACCGGAAAGGCGACGGCCCCGCAGTCGGCGGTGCCGCTACAGCGTCCGCGCGGCCGGCGCCACCCGCGCTGCCCGAGGCGATCGTGCCGTACATTTATGCGGCGAGTTTCAAAATGGCTGAGTGGTTCTAGATTTCGTTAATAACACGTTAATAACAAATGGACTCGAAGCGGGAGGGCGGCCACATGGAGTGAGTGCAAGAAGCTCTCGCTTGTCGTACGGCTCTCTGCCCTGAATGTCGACGCCCCAAGGCTCTCACTCAACAGCGTTAGAAGGTGGCATTCAGGGTGGGGTTAATAAGCTAGCTAGCGACACGACCGCCGCCGTCCTTTTGCGCGCGTGTCGGTCGATCCTCTCGCTCTCTCGCTCGCTCACGCGACTTCAGGACACTTGGTCCTGTCGGTCGGTCTGTCGGTCCGTGAGATGAGCGGCGCGAGCAGCGTCCTGCGAGGACAAATCCGCGGCGACGGCCTGCAAGGCCTACGCAGCCTTCTCCAGCTCCAGCTCCACGCCGTCCGCAGCGACCTCCTCGCCGCTCGCCGAGGCCACGCCGTCGTCCGACGCGGTCGACTTGCTCTTGCTGAACGTCTTGTTGAGCGCGATCGTGGCCTGCACCGTGCTCACCGCCGCCTTGAACTTGCGGCGCGCATTGAAGCGGCGCAGCTCCTCAAGTGCGCTCGTGAGCTGCACGGTCGCGACCTCCGTGCCCGTGACCCACTTATGCTCCAGCAGCTGGCCGACCGTGGCTCTGAACAAGCAACAACAAGAGCGAGAGAGCGACATCCAGCAGATTAGCAACAGCCGACACGAAACACAGGCCTACACACCGCAAACACCCGATGCGGCACAAGACACGGGACGCACCGCTCAGCCGGATTCACCACCAGCATCTTGGAAATGAGGTCCTTGGCGTCGTCCGAGACGTGGTCCCAGTATGGCGAGTCGAACTGGAACTTGCCGCGCTTGATCTTCTTGAAGAGCGCGTTGTGGTTGTCGTCGTGGAACGGTGGGTAGCCGCAGAGCAGGATGTACGTGATGACGCCGATGCTCCAAATGTCCACGCCCTTGCCGTACGGGTGGCCTTCCAGGATCTCCGGCGCCACGTAGCCCGGCGTGCCGCACGCCGTCACGAGCCCTTCGCCGTCGAACTCGATCTTCTTGGCGAACCCAAAGTCCGCGAGCTTGATCGACGCGTCGTCGTCCTTGGCCGTGAGCAGCAGGTTCTCCGGCTTGAGGTCGCGGTGGACAATGTCCGAGTCGTGACAGTACTTGATGGCTTCGAGCAGCAGCTTCACCAGGTCCCGGGCCTCACGCTCACTGTAGTACGACTGCCGTGCCACACGAGTCCAAAGGCGTCAGTTTCCCACACGTCCCCCACACCCACACAACCAGGTCAGCGCACCTTCTCGACGATGCGGTCGAAGAGCTCGCCGCCGGCCATGAACTCCGTGACCAGGTAGTAGTACTTGTCCTCTGCGAAGAAGTCGTGCAGGATCATGATGTTCGGGTGGTTCATCTGCGAGACAGTGTGTGTGTGTGTGTGTGTGTGTGAGAGAGAGAGAGAGAGAGAGAGAGTGAGTGAGGACGCATCACGACAGCGACACGTGCAGCAAAGCAGCCAGCAGCCAGCCAACAAACCAACCGACCTGCTTCAGGATCGCGACCTCAGTCGTCAGCGCCTCGATGTCCTCAGCCGTGAGCCCCTCGCGCTTGATGCACTTGATCGCGTACTTTTGGCCCGTCGGCTTGTGGATCGCGTCGCGCACGACGGAGAACGTGCCCGAGCCGATCATCTTGCCGAGCGTGTACTGCTCCTCGAAGCTGTTGGGATTCGGCGGGCTGCTGCCGCCAGCGCCCGTGGCCGCGGCGGCGCGTTCCTCCTGCGGGGCGGTGTTCTCTGTGCGGTTCGCATCGAGCGCGGGGTCGGCGCTGATCACGTCCGCGTCCTGAGTCGCGTGTGAAGAAAAAGGCACCGAGCGTCAGGGAACGCGTGGGTTACGGACACGGTCACGCAGCACACACGTACGGGTTTGGAGCTGACGCAGCCCATGGTTCTCTAAAGGTGGCGGTGACTTGGGTGCTTGGCGGCTTGGCGGCTTGGGCGGGTGCGGCGGAGCGCGACAATTGGCGATTGCTCTGGCGCCGGCGTCTCCTTGCGCGTTGTCGGTCGGCGTCGCTTGCTCGCTCGCTCTTTCTCGTCCGAGAGTTGTTCAAGCAAAAAGCGAGCGTGAAAAAAAGACTGAATCTATCTGTCGCTTTTAGACCAAAATAGAGATGTCATACAAACTCGGCGTGTTCTCACGTCACAGATGCGGTGCTGAAGCAAACTATCTGACGCCACCTCATCCTTGTCGTCGTCCTTGATTGACAGAGAACGCGAGGCCGACGAGCAAACACACAGTTCGCGCGATGGTGTCGAAGCTGCTATTCGTAGGCGGCAAGGAGCGTCTTACGTCGTGAACGTGAACTTGTCGCCCTGGTGCCAGATCGAGTCCGCTCAGATCGTAAGGATCTCAATTCCCGCTCCGACATGAAGAGCGACGCCTACCTGGCGCAGCTTCGTGTTGAGCTTCGGCTCTGCGTACGAGATACACCGCGCGGTGTGGCGAGCGACGCGTCGCTGGACAGGGCTCTGCTTCTCCATGTCTTGCTGGTGATTGAGCTGTTGGCGTTGCCGCTGCTGCTGCTGCTGCTGATGATGATGATGATCCTGGTGCTCCTGGTGATCCTGACGTGGCGTGTTGTGCACCAGCACCGATACACTGATCTTCGAGTACCCTGGCGAGCTCCGGATGCGAGGACGCAGCGGGCTCTTTTGGTCAAGCGGCTTGCACGGTGCCGAGGTTCGCTTCAAGAGTCCGTAGTAGTCGCCCTGCACTCGGCGAGCCACAGCGCTGAGCCACAAAGCTTTACCCGACAACCACAACGGACGCGAGGAGATCGATCGCACCCTCCGGATCTTCACGTTCAGCTTTGGCTCGATGTACGAGAGGCTCTGGTCGCGCAGTCGGAGACTCCTTCCCTGCTTGGAGAGGTTGATGCACAGGATCAATCAATCACCAGGACACACAACTCGCTCCCGATTCGCAGCAATACACACACCTCGCGAGAGTATCGATCGTGTGGGCTTCTTCGCTCGTCTCGGAGTGGTGACTTCGCCGTCAGTTCAGATGCCTTCGGAGCCAAGAGCGTCAGCGATTGTCATGCAAGCAAGAGGTATGCTGCATGACAGAGCCGAGTACCTCGTTTATCGTGGATACGACGCCGAGGGACAAGCCGTTGCTACTGCTCGAGCGCTGCACGGATACCTACACGCATCGTTGGGGGGTGAAGGAAGAGGAATGGCGTAAGTACTGTAGGCTCCGCAGGGCTCGCGCCAGCTTTGGTCTCCACCTGCGTCTTCTCCACGACACACTCCGGCGGCTGGGTCGAGCTTCCCTCTGGACGTGCCGACGCTTTCGGGAGCTGGAGATCCAAGCGCCGGGAGGACTCTTGAGTGTTCGTCTTGCCCTAAGGTTGAGACCACCGTCAGCTCCAATCACGGTCGCTAGTGTCACAGTCGCCCCGATAAGAACAACCGATGTGATCGCCACTCGTTCCACGCCGCGCACAAGGGAGCCGACAATGTTGCCGCGGTCCTCAGCAGCGGAGACGCTCGGGCGCGAATTCGGATCCGCGGCTTGTACGACGGATGCGCTCGGGGCCAGGATGTCGCACTGGATCGACTGGTCGCAAACTACACTTGCTCGCGTGCCAGGATCACACACAACCTTGACACAGATCACAGGCGGCAGCCGTCACAGTATCCAATGCGTCACCTTCCGGTCTCTTGCGCTGCGCCTCGACCCACGCCGTCACTGCGCCAGCACACACACTCGTAAGAGGGCATGTAGACACAGCCTCGTTGCGCACGCCAAGCGCACATTTCTGCGAGAACTGGGTGCTTTGCGCGCGCTTGGCTGTAGAATCGCAAGCAGCGCTCGTCGGTTTAGTGCTGTAAGTGTGCACCCCTGTCGTGGCAGGAACGAGCGAGTAGCGTACGTACCTCGCACGAGCTCGGCCTTCGCCTCGTTCTTGATCGTCCAAGAGCACAGCAGCAACGTTGTGAACGAACTTTCGCAGCAACCCACCACACACGATCGAGTGATCCGAGGCCGCACCAGCGCCTTGGCGAGCTCGCGGTTCGCCTCGCGCAGCGCCGCGGCCTCGTCGCGCAGCTGCTCTAGCTCCTGTACGACGCTGTAAACATACCCAGCGCTCGCTTTCGCGCGCCGCGCCATACTGCAGCGAGTGCACTGCTTGTGCGTGCTTGGGTTCGAGTGCTCAAACACGAGTGATTGTTGCCACTTCATCGCCACTTCAGAGTGATTGTCACCACTTCAACTTCTCCTTTTTTCATTCGCTCAATTGGTCAGGAGCGTCATTGCAGCCATGTGACGGCGCTCGCTCGCGATCTTGAGCGCGCTCTCGCCGGTCTACAAGTACAGACATTAACAAGCAGCAATCGATAGTTAGTTTCGAACGCGCGTTCCTTCACCAGCAGCATACGCACGTTGTTGAGTATGTGGCGGTCTGCACCAGAGTCCAGCAGCAGGCGGATCACAGAGGCATGGCCGCCCAGCGCTGCCTTGTGCAGCGGAGAGCTGCCGCCGCCAGCGCGGGCATTCGCATCGCCTCCGTGGCGAAGCAGCAGTGCGCATAGCTCCGCTCGCCCGAGAAGCGCTGCGTGGTGAAGCGGCGTGCATCCTGTCTGCAACGGAGTCACATCTAACCCGAGGATATGAGCGAGCCAAAGGCAGCGCACACGTACACTGTCGACCGCGTTCGGATCGCCGCGTTTCGCCCGCAAGATGCGCGCTGCGGCTTCCACGTTGCCGTTCAGTGAGAAAGTGTGCAACACAGTCGTCGCGCTCGGGTGGGAGGCATCTCCGAGCTGCTGGAAGTGCGTCTTGAAGGACTCGGTCAGCGCGAGGGGAGTCATAGAGCGCGATATCGCAAGGTGTCGGGTTCAGTAGTGTTACGGTTTCATTTCAATGCGGCGGTCCCGCGATGAAGCTCTCGACCACGCACACCACGC
>SMMQ01000292.1:0-15613 GCA_008271595.1 [Pythium] brassicae (nom. inval.) | reverse complement strand
GGACCCTTGGAACCAGATTGTTCCGAGATCGAACCATGGGGCCGTGGAGCGGACGAGTTGGTCCGTGTGCGGGAACCCGGCCGGGATGGGAAGCGGGTTCAAGTCAACAGGGGCTGCAGGCGGGGAACGCGGCTCGGCTTCATCGTCGTCCTCGGTCCTCTCCTCCGGCTCAGTCTCGTCCTCGAGCTCGTCGCGTCCGCTTCCGCGCTCGAGAAGCGCGGTGGCCGTCATGCCTTGAGCATGAAGATCGGCGAGCATGCATTTCTTCGCCCTCGATAACGCAGTCCGCTCCACTCCGAGCCATTCAGCGACCGCCTTGATAGTGAAGCCCCAAGCGGGAATGGCGGTGAGCAGCACCGCTACAGCAACGTCTTTTTCGCCGACGCGCTTGAGAGATGCCCGAGGGGTCGGAGGAACCGTGACTCTCATGAGGAGGAGAGATGTGATCGGTTGGTGGAAGATCGCAAAGTGCGGATCCACGCCGCACTTGCGGAGATACAAAAACAGTATTCGTACACCAATTGTTCGAACACATATCAGTGTCCGAACACTTGGTGTACGTACACTGATATTTTACAGACTTTGTTTTAAATTACCGTACATTTCAGAAACGACAAAGGTCGCCGAATCGCCTCATTTGCGACCTTTCAAGAGCGTGCTTGTTGTATACAATCTTCAACATTGGCGTGTGCAAAATCGCGAAACAGGAACTTGGCTCGCGTGCTCGCCAATACAATTATCAAATGAGTCGTGTGCACGCGTAACAACTTTGCCGCGATCCAGGAAGATCTCGAGGTTGAAGTCGAAAAAAACAACTGAATGTCTTCAAATGCGTTTTTGGTGATGAAATAAATCGCTGATGATTTCTTTCGCTTGTACGCAGTTCTTAGTACTTGTAAATGGACACCTTGCCGGCGGGCGTGAGCCCGAGCTGGCGCTGTTCCTCCTCTTTGAACGCCGTCTTCCACTGCTTCTTCTCCTGGCGCCGCTGGCTCTTGAGCGCCTTCACGGCTTCCTTGCGCGCGCGCTTTTCCTCCTTGCTCTCGGCCCTGTCCCGCACCGTCGCCGCAGCCGCAGCCACGTCCGCCGCCGCCTCTGCCACCGCCTCTTTCTCCTTCTTCGCGCTCTCAAACACGCCCAGTGGCATTCCCGTCTTGCGTGAGAGCACGACCGTCGAGCGCTTGCCCGCCACCGCCGCCTCGAGCGCCTCCGTGTCCATCGCGGCCGCGCCGGCACGCGCCTTCTTCTTCTTCCGCTGCGGGTTCTCCTCGCGCAGCACCGTCGGGTGGTTGTCCAGGTTCGAGTACGTGCTCACGATCGATTCGCAGTCCCATTCCTCCTCCACGCGCGCCGTCAGGTATGCGTTGCGCGTGTAGAGCGCGCTGAGCGCCTGCTCCAGGTCCACGTCGTCGTCCTCGGGCATCGTGTCCTCCTCCCCTTCCTCTTCCCCTTCGAGGGCCTCGGCCGCCTCGCGCTCACGCTCGCACTCCTCCAGGATCTCCTTCAGGCGGTTCCCTGACCGCAGCGGGTTCCCGACCTTGCCCTCGTCAGCGAGCATCTCGAGCTGCACGCTTACGTAATCCTCCACGATCTCGTCCAGCAGCTTGCCCTCGAGCACGAGCTCGCCGCGCGTCGCCGGGTCGTCGTCCTCGAGCTCGCCCAGCTGCTCGTCGTCGTACTCCTCCGCAAGCGTCTTCTCGAAGAGCTCGTCCAGCACGCGCTGCTCCTCGGCCTTCGTCGCCGGGTCCACCTCCTCGTCGTCGTCGTCGTCGGCGGCATCAAACTCGTCGTCGTTGTCGTCGTCATCATCTTCGTCATCAGTCAGGTTTCCGCGGAACTTGGGCACGCCGCTCGCCGCCTCCATGAGCTTGGCGATGTGCGCGTCGTAGTCGAAGCCGTCGGCGTCAGCGCGGTTCTCCGGGTCCGCCTGCGCGGCCTGCGCCATAAAGTCGTCGTCCATCTCTTCGAACGCCTCGGCGTTCACGAGCGCCTCGCGCAGGTCGTCGTCCATCACGTCGGTCGTGAGTGTGATCGCGTCCAGCAGCCGGTCCTGCTCCTCAGCGCTCGGCAGCACGTCCGCCGGCAGCTCCACGCGGCGCGCGAGCTCGCTCTGCGGCGAGAACTGCCCGTCGGCCGAGTAGAACTTGCCCTTGCCCATCTCCTTCATGTGCTGCGTGTAGTCGTAGCCGTCGCGCACCATGCCGTTCTCGTCCACGAGGTCCTCGGCCTCGTAGTCGCCGAAGCGCACGCGGCGCACCGGGAACGCGCTCGCCCCAGCGTTCGCCTTGGCGGCGCGCTTCGTCGCAGCTGTCGGGGCCGCCGCCGTCCTCGGCGACGAGATCAGCTCGGGCATCTCGTCGTCGCTGTCATCCTCGTTGTCGCTTCGGAACTCGATCTCCACTTGGTTCTACGAGCGAGCGCTCGTGTGAGCCGCGGCGGCGCTACGCTCCCCCCCTCCCCCCCCGATACGACGCCCTCGTCGATCATTGCAAGACACACACACGAAGAGGCGCGGCGGCGCACCTTGGACGACAGCAGCACGTACTTGGACGCGTCCGGGTCGTTCGCGAGCGGGTCGCGCTGGCTGCGGTGCACGACGTGGAAGTGCTGCGCTGTCTTCTTGTTGATGAACTGCTTCTTCTTTCCCTGCAGTGCGCCGCATAAAAAGCGTTGTCAGCGGCGCCGATGCGCAGCCAAAGCTGCGCTCCTCGTACAGCACGAAGCGCACGGCCGGCACGCAGACGTACCATGGTGACGACAGGTGGCTTGCAAGTGCGCGCGCGAGGCGGTCGCAGAAGCGCAAATGGCTCGAGAATGGATGGCGCACAACCGTGATTAGCAAATCACGGCATGCATCGCTTGATAGTGATAAAAGTCAAGAGCATACTGAAACCAAGTCATTTGTTTCGCCCTCTGCCACTCACTCGTTGCGGCATGATGACAAGCATGAGAGCTCAAGCTGCTCAAAGGGCTTGGCATGACACCCCCCACACACACAACGCGTCCAACACAACAAACGAATGAGAACATATGAGCAAAACGTCTTCTTTTAAGCGCGTGAGACCACCACCACCCTCCCTTCATTAGAGGCTCGCAGTCGCGACAGCGCGTCAAGCTAAACGCGCGCACCGCCACCGGTCTCAGAGCTTGGCGAGCGCCGCCGCGACCTGCGCGAGCCCCGCGGGCTGGAGCGACTCGGGTGCGCCGCCGCAGGCGTCCACGAGCGCCTGCAGCTCGTCCATCTCGAGCGCCTCGCAGAGCTCCTCGGTCTTGACGACGTCGATGGCGCCGGCCGCGCCCTGCTGCTCGGCGGCTGTCATGAGCTCGCGGAACGCCTTCTTGACCTTGCGGAAGAGCTTCTTCTGCTTCTCCTTGGCGAGCTTCGAGTTCTTGCGCAGCTCCTTCTCCTGCTCGTCTTTCGCGCGCGCTGCGCGCTCGGCCTCCTCGGCGGCGCGGCGCTCGGCGTCCAGCGCGCGCTGGGCCGCCTCCTCCTTCTCGCGCTTCACGCGCTCCTTCTCGTCCTTGGCCGCCTGCTTGACGCGGCGGATGCGCGGGTCCGCGGCCTGCGCGCGGTCCACGAGGTTCGCCAGGCGCGTGTACTCGGCCTTCTTCTTCTTCTTGGCCGCGGCCTCGTTCTTCTTGGCCATCCAGCGCTTGTGGTCCCGGTGCTCGGCCGACTCGACGTCGTGCTCCGAGTCGTGCAGGAAGATGCGCCACGAGTCGAACTTGTGCCAAAAGTCGTAGAATGCCGTGACGGCCGCCATGTCGGTCGCGTCGTCGCCGAGCGCGGGCACGGGCGTCGTCTCGGAGAAGCGCGCGTTCGCGGCAAACACGGGGCCGTACAGGTCGTAGAACGACTTGCCGGCGCCGTCGTTCTCCTTGATCTTCTCGGTGCCGGTCGGGATCCAGTCGTCAAAGTCGCACTGCGAGTCGTACGCGCGCTTCTTGGCCGGGTCCACGAGCGTCGCGAACGCCTTCTGCACCGCGAGGTAGTTCGGGTCCTTCTCCGTCTTGCCCGTCTTGTCCGGGTGGTGCTCGATCAGTACGCGGTGGTACGCCTTCTTGACCTGCTCCTCGGTCACGGCAAAGCCGAACTCGCTCAGCCCGAGCTGCTGGTACATGGTGAGGTCCGTGAACGTCTTGCCGCGGATGCTCTTGCGGTACTTCTTGAGGATTGCCTCCTCCTGCTTCTTGCTCGCCTTGCGCTCCTTCTCGTCGTCGTCGAGCGACTCGCAGCTCGCCGACCGCCCGCGCACGACGTTCTTCACGCGCCGGTGGTACGTGCGCCCGAACGCCTCGAACGCCTTCGTCTTAAAGTACCCGCCGGGCCCGTGGGCCACCGCCGACTCCTTCGTGAAGCTCGCGGGCGGCGTCGGCAGCGACAGCGTGAACGACATGGCGGCGAAGGGGGGGGAGGAGGAGGACGAGGAGGACGAAGAGCGACCTGTTCCTGTTCCTAGTTCGTGCAGCGGAACCCTCTCGAGTGGGGAGCAAAAGCGCGAATGCGACGCACCTCCGAAGACCTCCCGACAACTGTGAGCCAACCAATTTCGCCCGTTTCAATTCCAACTCGATTCCCACTATTGTCTTTGCGATTGTATGTGACGAGGGGAAACAAGACGAAAGGATCATCTCCCCTCACTGCCCACTCCCAAACAAGTTGAAGGCGTCGCTGTCGCTGCTGCTGCTGCCGGCTCCGCTCGCCTCGCGCGACCGGCTGGTGCTGCTGCTGCCGGGCGCCTCGCCAAAGAGGTCGTACGCCGCCTGCGCGCTCGTGCGCCGGAAGCGCAGCACCACGGGCCGCGGGCTCTGGCTCACGAGCTGCGCGAACTGCGTCGTGTTCGTGACTGTCATGCCGCTCACCGTGAGGATCGAGTCGCCCGGCGCGATCCGTCCTGTCGCGAGCGCGGGCCCCGGCGCGCCGGACGGCAGCACGCACAGCTCGCGCACGATCACCGCGCGCCCGCTCTGCTTGGCGATGAGCCCGAGCGACGCGGTCGCAAACACGACCTCGTACTCGTCCGACACGACAGCTGTCGTCGTGTCGCCACTGTCGCCGCCGACGCTGTCGCCAAAGAGGTCATAGCCCGCGTCGCCGGCGTCGACCGACGCCCGGTGCGTGGCGCCCGTGCTCGCGGGCACGCGCGCCTGGATGTCGTCGCCCACGATCACGACGTGCGACGCCCACCAGGGCTGCACCTCCTGGTGCGTGAACGTCGCCGAGTAGCCCAAGTTCGCCGCGAGCCGCGCGGTCTTGCGCGTCGCAAACACGTTGCACGCGTTCGACTGCACGCTAAAGTACACGTCACCGGACGTGAGCAGCGTCGGTGTGTACCCGTACGCAAACACGACGACCGCGCGGTCCGCGCGCCACTCGCTGCGGCCGAACGGCATCGCCGCGTCCGCGACGCCCGCGAGCGCGCGGCGCCCGAGCGGCAGCACGCGCAGCTCGGCGCCGTCGTTCAGCCGCGCGTTCACGACGAGCGCGTGGCGCGAGTTGTTGACGAGCCCGAGCGCGACGCAGCCGCGGGCCTCGAGCCCCGTGTGGTTCGAGTCCCAGTCGAAGACGAGGTGCCGGATCTGCGCGACAAACTCGGCGCCCGAGCGGCACTGCGCCAGCAGCCGCGCGTGCTTGTCGACGATCTGCGCGTTCGTGAGGAACGCGTACTGGAACAACGATGGGCGCGCGCCACCGCCGCCGCCGCTGTGGCCGCCGCTGGTGCTGCTGCTGTGGCCGCTGCTAAGCACCGGGTCCGTCTTGCCGACCAGCGTGCTCACGAGCGACGACACGCCGCCAGCGACCATGCTCGTCACTAGTGACGTCACCTGCACCGACTCGAGCAGCCCGAGCGCCTGCGACTTGGCCGACGACACGTAAAAGCCCGCGAGCGACGCGAGCAGCGCCTCCTGCGTCGCGAGCGCGTGCGAGATCCGGTACGCGCCGAGCGTGAGGCACGCGTTCTCGATCTCGAGCTTGAGGTGCGCGAGCCAGAAGCCCTGCGACGTTGTCGGGGCGCTGCTGCTACCGCCGCCGCCGCCGGTCGCCGCTGCCCGGGCGCGACGCCGCGCGTTGTCGTGCTTGTCGCGGCTAAAGCTCACGACGACGCGCACAGGCTCGACGACGCAGCTCGCAATGTACACTTTGCGGCCGGTGAGCGCCGCGAGCGACGTGTCCTCGTCGCTCGCGGCAAAGTACGCGAGCAGCTGCGCGCTGTCGGCGCTCTCTCCCGACGGCGCGCGGCTCTCAAAGTGCGCGACCGTCTCAGTCGCGAGTGCGTGGAGGCGGTCGACAAAGCGCATCGACGTCGTGACTTTCACGTCCTGGAGCTCCACGCGCAACGACTCGACGTACGTGAACTTGGCGTGCGGCGTCTCGACGTACGCGACCTCGAGAAAGTACTTGGAGACGACGGCGCTGCTGCTGCTGCTGTTGCGGCGGGACGGGTCGGACGCGCTGCTAGCGGGCCGGACCACGGGCCGGAGCACGACCGGGTGCTTCGAGTGCGCGAGCAGGTCCTCGACCTTGACGCCCATGACGTTCATCTTGGCGCTCGTGCCCTGCCGCGACACGTTGCTCTCGACGCTGATCCGCGAGATCGTGAGCCGCGCTACGTCCTCGTCGGTCGTTTCATCCGACGACGACGACGCCGACGACGCCGACGTTGCTGCAGCTGTCGTCCGGAGCGTGTCGGCGCTGTCGTCGCTCTCGTTCTTGTCAGCGACAGTCACAATGATGCCGGCGATCTGCGTGTGCAGACTGAACGTGTCCCAGCCAGCGTGCGACGACACCGACAGCGCTGTCGCGGTCGCTGCGGCGGTCGCGCTCATCGGCGACGCGGTCGGCGAGCCCGTGTCGCCGGCAGTCAGCGCGTCGCTGATCTCGACCACGAACGTCGCCTGCGAGAGGCTGCCGCGCTTCACTGAGACCTGGAGCGACAGGGGGCGCGCGCCCTGCGCCGCGGCCGGGAGCACAACGTCCCGCGCCGCGACGTCGTCGACTGCGACCGCCGGGCTCCAGCCGTAGTCGCTCGGTGCGCCGACAACCGACACGTGCAGCTTGCAGCGCG
The DNA here is from genome assembly GCA_008271595.1 of [Pythium] brassicae (nom. inval.). NCBI lineage: Eukaryota > Oomycota > Peronosporomycetes > Pythiales > Pythiaceae > Globisporangium > [Pythium] brassicae (nom. inval.). The sequence continues at coordinate 8,546 of SMMQ01000292.1, read as the reverse complement.
CGCCAGTGACCCAGTAGAGCGCGTACACGTCGCCGCTCGCGAGCACGTGGTGCGCCGCGTTGCCGTTGCCGTTTTGCACCGCGGACTCGAGCAGCAGCACCGTGTACGGCGAGCGGTTCACCACGAGGTACCGCGGGATGACGCTCACGAGCGTCGTGATCGCGCCAAAGTGGCGTGTCGCGTAGTCTGCCGACACACCAAACTCGTACAGCATGCCGCCGCCGCCGCCGCCGCCGCCGCCGCCGCCGCCCCCCGACAGCTGCGGCTCGGCGCGCAGCGAGAGGCACTCGTCCTGCCAGCTCAGCTTGCGCGGGTCCGCGGCGAAGCGCGGCGACCAGCGGGTCGCGCCCAGGCGAACGCGCACGACCGGCGGTCCGCTGCCGGCGTCGCTGCTGCTCGAGAACGCGCAGATCTGCGCGTTGCCGACCAGCGCGCGCGCGGCGGGCGGCGGGGCGTACGCCTCGGCGTCCGACTCGTTCCCGAACACGAGCTCGAGGCCCGTGCGGTTGACGAGCCACAGCTCGGCGTACAGGAACACGTGCATCGACTTGGCGGCCGCCTCGACGACGTGCACGAGGAGCTTGAACGGGCGGCCGTCGCGGCGTGCGAGCAGCACGGCGACGACTGCGCCGGGCTTCGCGCCCGGGGGCACGAGCTCTAGCCACTTGCTCGGCGCGCAGCCGTCGACGCAGAGCTGGAACTGCGGCCGCTGCGCGCGGTCGCTCCACCACACGCCGCCCGTGGCGCCGACGCCGAGCCGGGTCGCCTTGTCCGCCGCCGCCTCCGCGGGCTGCTGCTGCTGCTGCAATGGGCTCTTGACGCGGTACTCGACCTCGACCGGCAGCTTGTTGACGACCACGATCGGCTCTGAGAGGCACACGACGCGCAGCGACTGCTTGAGCGTCATCGCGACGCAGAAGATCGCGCGGCGCACGCCCGCAGCGCCGCCGTGTTTCGACACGGCCTCGACCTGCTGCGCGGCCACCGCGTGAGTCTGGATCGGGATCGGCGCGCTCCACGAGAACGTGTCGTCGACTGGCCGCACGCGCAGCTCCGTGCCGAGCGACAGGAGCACCGGGATCGCCGACTCGCGGCGCGGGTAGAGCACGCCAATGTCGACCGGCGCGCGCCACGCCGGGTCGTTCACGAGCAGCTGCACGGGCATCGACAGGTTGTTGACGAGCTTCATCTGCGACGAGAGCGACAGGAGGATGCGGCCGTCCACGAGCCGCGCGTGGCAGTTGAGCGTGAACGGCGACAGGCTGCCCGACACGTCGACCAGCGGGAACGCGCGCGAGCCGAGCTGCTCAAAGATGATGCCCTGCACGGGCTGGAACGACGCGTCGACCAGTGCGACGCACAGTCGCATGTTCGCCGCGCGGTCCGACGACGCGTACGTGCGCACGACGCCCGCGCCGCGCCCGACCGTGTGCGCGTAGTGCAGCTCCGCGGTCTCGCCGCTCCAGACTTGCGCGGTCGCTGTCGTCGCGCGCCCGTTCGTGAGCCAGAAGCGCACCGACAGCCCCGTGTCGTTGCTGATCACGCACGGCGCGTGCTTTGTCGTCGTCGTCGTCGTGTTGGCGTCGGCGACAGCAGGGATAGGCGACGACGAACTGCTGGCTGCGCGCCGGTTCCACGCGCCGCCCGCGGACGCGACGACTTCGAGCAGCCCGTGCGTGACGCGCAGGTCGAGCGGCTGCGTCGCGGTGACGATGAGGTGCAACTCGTTGTCACTCGCGCGCGGCGGCGACAGCGACAGCGACAGCGCGTCGTCGCCGCGCGTAAAGATCGAGCCCTGGAGCGAGAGGTCGAGCCCCCACTCGCGGCACAGCTCGTGCCACGCGCGCGTGTCCGGGTTGTAGTACGACATCATCATCACGACGCCGCCGCCGCCCGAGATGACGGTCGACGGCGGCGGGAACGACGCCCCCGGCGCCGGCGTCGGCGCGTACGTGACGTTCAGAAACGCGTTGCAGCGCTGCATGTGCATCTGGAGCAGCCCCATGTCGCAGCCGTCGCAGTCGTTGATCACCGTGAGGCGCATCGAACTCACGTCGCACGTAAAGTAGCGGTGGACTTCGAGCGTCGCCGCCGCGCCGCCGACGCCGATGCTCGGGTGCGCGAACGCCTGGGGCGAAAGGACACCTGCGTGCGTCGCGGCCACTGCGCCCGGCGTCGCCCCGCCGCCCTGTTGCTGCTGTTGCTGCTGCTGCTGTCGCTTGCGCTCGTAGCGCGCGAGGCTGTCGCTCAGTGTGCGGAGCGTCGCGGCGCCGATGCACATGTCGTCGTACGACACGAAGAGCTCGATCGGCGTGAAATGGAACGCCACGATCTGCTGTTGCTGGCCGGCGTGCGGAAACAAGTCGCTCACCTCGACGTGCAGGTCGCACGGCTCGAGCAGCTGCACGAGCGTCGCGACGGCCACGCGCTGCGTGTCGCCGTCGTCGCTGTCGCCCGTGCGTGCGACGTGGCAGCCCTGGCGGTTCGCGTTCTTTACGACGACTTCGATCGCGCGCGCGTCGACCACGAGGCTGCTCTGGATGTCAAAGTCTGCGGCCGCAGCTGCTGCGTCCTGCGCGTTCGTGCTCGCAGGCTTCCACTTGTACTCGGCCGATAGGTCGGCGCCGAGCGAGAGGCGAGGGCTGTCGGCGCGCTCGAGATCCTGCGGCACGTCGACCGCGAGCTTCGTCGCAGACAAGCGCACGGTCATCGCGTATGGGGCGCCGAGCGCGTCGGTCCCGAGCCCCGGGATGCTCGGCCGCCGCTGGACGCGCTGGCTGCCGCTGCTCTCGGATCGCGACAGCACTGGCGGCGCCGACGCTGTCGGGAGAGGCGACGTGCTCCTCGGTGCGTCCGGCGCTGCTGGGATCGCGAAGAAGTCGACAAGACCTGCGACAGCCTCGGGGATCAGCACGCCTGTCGCGCTCGAGAGGTTCAGCTCCAAGTCGCACGTGAGCTGCGCCGGGTCCCACGAGTACGACGCCTGCGTTGGATGCGTGCACACGAGCAGCACGCCCGGCGACGCAATCGAGACCGGGAGCGCGTCGCTGTCGCCTGTCGCTTCGCCTGCCGCGCTGGTGCCCGCGCCGTCGCCCAGCGCCGCGCCGTTCGTAAGCGCACGCACGACGAACGACGCGACGCGCACCGCGACGCTCGGGGTCGCGTCCCGCAGGAAGGCGAGCGACATGCCAAAGTCGCTCGCGATGACCTCGCTCACAGCGGTCTCGCCCGGACGCGCAAACACACTCAGCGCCGCGGTCGCGACGTGGTCGACACCACTGCCGTTGCTGCTGCTGCTGTTGCGAAGCTGCCGCTCGGCTCGGGCGCTCGGGTCGTCCTCGTACAGCACGCACCGCAGGCGCTGCATCGAGAACCCGAGCTCCATCGTCACGGCCTCCAGGTCGGTGCGCGAGTACGAGTACAAGACGTTCGGCCGCCCCGTGGCGGTGGCGGCGTCTGCAGCTGCGCTGTCGGCCGACGATGACGACGACGACGACGACGACGCTGTCTGAAGCTGCTCGGCGCCAAAGTTATCGGTGAGCACGCCGACGAGCAGGACGTAGTTGCGCCGCTGCAGCAGCAGCACGAGCTCCGCCATCGCGACGCGGATCAGGAAGCGCGGCAGGAACGGACCATCGCTGTCGCCGTCGCCGTCGCCGACGCGGACGCGGATGTCGGGCGACGCGAGGTCCTCGACGTCGACCACGAGGTCGATCGGCCGCGCGACGACGCTCTCGGCCGCCCCCGACACGCACACAATGTTTACGCGCGTGAGCGAGATCTGCTTGTAGTCGACACGCAGCGACGTGCAGTCGCTCCGACGCTCGACACTCGCGGCGAGCGCTTCGCCCGGGGCGACGACGCGCCGCCGGGTCGCGAGCACGCCAGTCCCAACATAGTGCACCGCGCTTGTCGGGTGGTGGCGCAGACTCAGCAGCTCGGCGGTGATCCGGACGTGGTGTGGGTCTGCCATCCGCACGGGCAGCAGCACTGTCGGCTTGGCGAACGCCACGTGCAGCACGACGCGCGCCTCGGCCTGGCTCAGCAGCAGCTGCGTCGCGCTGAACAGCGTCTGGCTCACCATCGCGCCCAGGATGCCTTCAAAGAGGTAGTCGACGAGCTCGAGCACCTGCTGGTGGTAATACACCATGCGCACGGGCTCGAACTGCAGCGACAGCACGCTCTTGTCGCTCGTCGACGGGTCGAACGCGTACGAGAACGCCAGCAGCGCCGCGTGCCGCGCTTTCACGGGTGTTGTCGTTGTTGTCGTTGTCGGCCCCGACACGGCGGCGGCGGTCACGGACGAGGACGAGGGCGACGACTCGTCGAGACCGACAAGCGGCGAGTACACTGGGTGCTTCGCCATGCTCAAGTCCGTCGCGATGAAGTTGCCGAGGTGCCCGCGCCACTCAGACGACGCGTCCTTGCTCGAGAACGCGAGCGACGCGTCCTTCACCGCCAGCTTCACAAGCTGTCGGTCCATGTCGTCCTTGTTGAACGTCACGCTGAACTGCACGAGCGACGCTCTCGCGAGGATCGACGGGATGTGCGACAAAGTCGATGGCGCGGTCGACGTACTCGATGGCGCGACAGCGGCCGCGGGCTGTCCGAGCGGCTCTGTCGCGCCACGCGTGCGTCCGCCAGCCGCCTCGCTGTCGACAGGCACGCCGCCTGTCGGTCCCTGACCGTCTGCACTGCTCGCTTCGAACGCGTCGCTACCGATGCGATGGTGCTGGAGCGCGACGACGTACGACGACGCGATCCGGTAGAGCAACGACATCGACGACGGGTTCCACTGGACGTCCAGCACGTTGAACTTGGTGTCCACGACCATGAACGACGCCTCTCTCTCCATGCTGACAACGTTGCCGACGACGCCGACGCCTGTGTCGCGCGACGGCGGGTACATTGTCACGTCGATCGACACGAGGTGCGTGTCTTCGCGCGTCGCGCCCATCGCCATGAGCTGTCGGAAGCACGACGACGCGTCGTAAAGCATGTCCTCCATCAGCAGCGACTGCAGCCGCGCTTGGAGCACGTACTGCGACGAGAAGACCGCGGCGTCGAACGACGTCTGCGTGACGCGGAGGCGGAACGCGTCGCGCGTCGCCGACTCGCGCAGGTTCAACACGATCTCGCCGAGCGACACCTGCACGTGCAAGTGGTACTTGTCGGCCTCCGCCGCGCGGCCCACTGCCGCTGCTGCTGATGCGCTTCCCGACTCGCTGGGCACTGTCGACAGCGCGTTCTCTGCCTGGCGCGACGCGGTAGCCTGCGACGACGACGCGGTGGCGGCTGCCGCATCCAGCAGCCGCTGCTGTCGCCTGCTGCGCGCAGCGAGCGTCATCTGCGCCAGGATGGACGAGTGGATGCGAGCGAGCGCGACGAGCTGGTCCTCGGCGAGCGACACGGCGACCTGCGGGATCGTCGCGTGCACCGACGTGGTCGGGTGCACGCTCGCCGCTGCGGCGCGTTCCTTCGACGGCCGGAGCGCGAGCGTCGGCGCGAGCGTCTCGACGCCGAACGCCAGGGTCAGCTGCTGCACGAGCGTCGCGAACCGCTGCAAGTCGGCGTCCGCGACCCAGTCCAAGTCGTGCAGCCTGCCGAGCAGGATCTGGACGTTCGTGACGTCGAGCCGCCAGCGCAGCGTCGCGGACGTCGTGTCGCTCGGTGCAAGCTGCTGTGTTGGTCTCGGGTCGCTCGTGAACGAGAACTGGCCGAGATCCACGACGACGACGCTCGTGTGCGCGTCACCGACGTCCTCTGGGACGACAAACACGGGCGCGCGCATGTCGACCGCGACGTCGTAGCGCGTCGCCGCGCGGCCACTCTGCAGCGTCGTCGCGAGCAGCTCGTCCTCCTGGTCCGAGAAGATCCAGTCCGCGACCGACGACGTCGCGAAGCTCCAGACGCGCTCGAGCTGCTGCTCGGGCAGCATGCTCGCGAAGAACTCGTGCACGCGCAGCACGAACGACGGGTCGACCATCACGCGGATCGGCACCGCCGACACGCGGATTGTGAGCGTCGAGCGCTGGCGACTGTCGCTAGGACTGTCGCTGGGACTGGAGCTGTCGCGGTCGCCCCGCATGCGCGCGTCGAAGCTCACGCACGGCAGCCTCGGGTTCGCGACCGTCGCGGCCGACGACAGCGCGCAGAACGTGCGGAACGCGCTGTCGGCCGCCGCGCTGCCGTTCACGACCTCGAACCGCTGGAGCCGGAACTTGGCGTCCCACTCGTCCGACGGCTGCACGTTGAGCGCGAGCGAGCCGTCCGCGCTCCCAACAAAGAACGGCGCGCAGTCATGCGGCCCCGACTCGAAGAGCGCGAGCGAGCCGCCGTGGAGCTGCAGCTTGACCGACACGAGGTTGCACCCACGCGGCACGCTCGGCGTCTGCTCCTTCGTGGCGACTTCGTCGTACGCCTGCTTGAGATCCGCGCGGCCCTGCGCTGTCAGCACGTCCGCAAACTCGTCGGCTGTCGCTGTCGTCGCTGTCGTCGTCGTCGCTGTTGTCGTCGTCTCGGCTTTCGCGCCGCTGAAGAAGTAGTCGTACCAGGACCCGCCACTCCCGCTGGCACCTGCTGTCGCTGCGTGGCTCGCCGCCACGCCCTGCTCGCGCCGCGTTCGCTCGTTGTCGTCGTGCTCCTTCTCCTCTTGGTCCTCGGCCGCGTCGCGCGCCGCCATCACCACGTCGACAGGATACGCCAACTCGAACGCCTGCACACGCGGCGCTGCCTGCGCGTCCAGCGCTGCGCCGCCCTTGCGGAGCTGCGCGCGGAACGCGGTAACGTACGCGCGGCGCTCAGCCCCGGCGCGCTGCACTGTCGACCACCGCAGCCGCGTCGCGCGTGCGCCAGCGGCCCCGCTCGTCGTCGTTGCGTGCCGTCGCGTCGTTGCGAGCGCGAGTCGCGCCGCATAGTCCCACCACGCGCGCGGGCTCTCGCGCGCGCTGAGGAACGGGCGGCAGCGGCCCTGGAGGAAGTGCGTCTCGATCGCGCGCCGCCCCACGAACGCCTGGTGCACAAACAGCATGTCCTCGTACTGCGCGCGCGCGAGCCCGAGCGCGACGTTGCGCAGCGTCGTGTGCACCGTGAACTTGGCGGCGCGCGCGTAATCCTGGCTCTCATTCTTGGTGAGCTGCACGGCGAGCGCGCATGGCCGCAGGACCCACGCGTGGGCGCCGCCGCCTGCTGCCATTTCCTGCACCATCGCGCTCATCTGGCGCTCAATGTCCGGCGCGTGCTGCAGTGGCTGCTGCTGCTGCTGCGACTGCGATTGTGCGCTGCCTGCTGCGGTCGCCAAGCGGTCCCAGTACGCGCCGAGCTGCGCGACCTGGACGGCTTTGTGCACGAAGAACGCCTCGCGCTGGGCGCTGCGGTCGAGAAAGACCTCGCGGCCCTCGGCGTCCGTCGTGTGGAACGCAAAGCGCTCGACCATGACGCCGCACGCGAACGGCGCCTCCGGGTTCGACACGCTGTCCTCGTACCGGAAGTGCACGTCGCGCAGCGTCACCTGCCGCCCCCGCCCCGTACCAGCGGCTGTGAGCCTCTCTCTCCCCCCCCCCGTCATTCACACACAAAAGCGCCTAACACACCTGCAGGTTGNNNNGTCGACGATGCGCTCGGTGAGCCGCGAGAGGAACGTGCTCTCGTCGACGGCGCCGGCGCCGCCGGGCGGCCCGTTGTGCGCGGCGGCGAAGCGAGCGTGGCGGCGCAGCAGCTCCTGGCGCTCGACGGCGTTCGCCTTCGCCTGGCGCAGCTCCGCGCGCGTGGGCAGCTGCGCGTTCGGCGCCACGAGCGCGTGCACGCCCTCGAGCGCCACGCGCACGCTGGCGCTGCCGAGCTGGTTCCAGGGTACGACGACGTGGATGCGGCGCACGCTGCCGCGCACGACGGTCACCGGGAGCTCGAGCTCCGCGAGCGCGTGCGGCTTGAGCGACAGGTTCTGCAGCACGAGCTCGCCGCTCCAGAGCCCGAGCTGCAGTGAGTCGCCGCTGAGCCCGTCGACGTATTTGCCGAGCTGGGCCTCGAGGATCTGCGAGAGGAAGGAGAAGGAGCATGCGTGTGTGGTCAGCGACGCGCAGTCGGGTCGGTCACTCGGGGGAGGTGGGGAGACGGCGACAGTGCACGCACCGAGGAGATGATGGCTTTCGCCATCGCAAACGACCGACACCGACGACGACGCTCTCAGGAGCGTCTCTGAGACTCGCTCGCTTTGATTGAGTGCCGTCGGCGACGATGGGATTGTGTATGCGACTGCAAAAGAGGAGGATTTGATTCTTGGATTTTGTCACGCTCGGATCTCTCTGTTCTTCACGAGCGGAGCTGGCAACTCGACGGTGCGCGGCTCGGCTCGAAGAAGCACGGTGGTGGGTGCCAGCGCCAGCATCCACGGCGCTAAAGGCGGCGCTTTCGTGGCAGAACCCAACTAAATATGCGTCCCAGTGAGAGCCTGCGTCCCTCGTGCGTGTTAGTGGTGGTGCTTGGTGAGTTTGAGGATGGAGACCCGCTGCGGCGACGTGAGCGACGCGCGCTGCTTGAGCGCGAGC
>SMMQ01000287.1:334-10886 GCA_008271595.1 [Pythium] brassicae (nom. inval.) | reverse complement strand
CCGTGACGCGATCTTTCTCCACGCCCTTTCGCGCGCATTCACTTTTTTGCTAGTTCTTCTCCAGAACTGACAAAAAAAAGTGTAGTTTTTAAAAGCGGAGATGCTACAGTCCGGGATTGTCTACAGTGGTACGGCCAGGTCTGGACCAGGACTTGCGTTGTGGATTCATCCAGGACCGAAGTAAGATAAAATCGGAGAGATGGGGCGGTTTTGGGGGAGATGGGACGAGAATTGAAACAAACGAAAATTACGAGCCAGTGAGTGGCTGCCGTGCGATGCATTTTCGCAAATCAAGCGCGTTGCAAATCAAGCGCGTCGCAAATCAAGCACGAGAAAGCTCACGAGCTAACCGGAGCGTGCGGGAGCGGCATCTGCGGCGCGAGGAAGACGCAAGCGGCGACAAGAGGCGACCAAGTGAGTGCTCTGCGTGTCTGTGAGGCAAGGGGGGCGTCAGAGGTCGCGTATGTGCTGATTTTCGAGTCTGTACGTGCTTGGGCGTGCTTGTGTGTGTTCCGGCAGACTCGCGCGAGGTGTTGACGCGTGCACGAGACTCTCTGGCGGCGAGCGAGCGAAGCAGAGCCAATCAGGTGCGTGTACGAGTCGAGGCAAGCAGCTTCGTGCTCATCTCTCGCCAGATCCTGGCCAAAACCTGGATCCAGGTCTAACACAGGACTCGGAACCTGTTGTGCCATTGCGTGCGTATTGCAGCTTGCAGTCGCGTGATTATGATGAGTGAGGAATCGAAGGACGCGGGCAGCGGTCAAGCGCCGACCCCAGAGACGCTCGCGCCGGTTCAAGTGCCGAGCGCTGAGGCGACAGATGCGCAGCCTTCGCCGCGGACCCCTCGCAGACGGAGGCAGGGTGGGACCAGGTCGGCTGCTGCGTCGCCGCAGACACTACGCAAGAGCCCGCGCCTCCTCGCCGAAGCATCGCCTGGCGTTGTGCCGAGCCTCGACGAAGAGAAGCCGGCGGCACCAGGCGCCCCAGCCGCGCAAGCTCTGTCGGTCCGACGCAAGCTCCTCCCGCAGCTCAAGCCCGAACAGCTGTACAAGCCAAGTCAGTCGCGCCAGGCCCGCATGCTGCACCAGCTGCGTCAGCAAAGCCGACCGTGGCAGCAAAACCAGCCGCACCGGCTCTCCACGCGGAAAAGAGACCCGTGGCCAGAGCGATGTTAGCCAAGTACTTTGCCGACGTTGCCGAACAACGTCGCGAGAGTGTCACCATGGCGCACGAAGACACGCCGACTCCTGCTGATGCGTCCCTGCCGTCGCAGAGAAAGCGCGATGTGGCTGCGTCGGGCTTGGCGGACGAGGAGGAAGACGAGGAGTCAAGCGGATCAAGTGGGGATGCGGATCCTGGATCCAGGTCTGGTCCAGAACTGGTCCAAGTTTTGAAGAACAGCATCCGCATGAGCCCACCCGAGCCCGAGCACAGCGATTGGGCAGCATGGTTCTCCTACCTGCGCCAGTACTTGGAGGAGACACATCAAGTGATTCGAGTTCACGAGGTGATGAGCTGCAGTCAGCGCAACAAGCCAATCGCGCGTACAAAGGGGGCGCAGGACGGGTCGGTTTTCGACGTGCCAGAATCGCGGGAGACATACCAGCGCGTCTACATCTGCACCCATGGATGGAAGCCAAAGGAGCGAGGCACTGGGAAGAGACCACGCCGGTATGTTCGCTTCACGGACTGCCCCTTCCGGTTCGTTGTCCAGATGGCAATGAAGGGCGATACGTGGTGCGTTGTGGTGAAGTCCGCGCTGCTTCAGCACAACCACCCGATCAACGAGGACATGTTCGGCACGTACACATCCTCGCGCGGCGTCAAGGACCCGGACACCAAGTCGCAGATGGAGACGATGATCGCCACCGGCACCCCTTGGTTTAAGATCTACGACTACCTGCTGAACGAGTCCGAGGACGTGATCAGGCACGACGTAGACAATCTCGTGAACGCGCACAAGTCGAGCGTGTCGCGAAGGGACGATGACGAAGCGACAGCGTCTATGCTCGCGAGATTCCTGAAGGATGAAGATGGGCCAATCGTGACGATCGACGAGTCGGACGCCGGCGAGAGCGGCGCGATCTCCATGACGAGGCGTCACATGCGCGACATGTACTCGCGCTTCCCCGAGCTCCTGCTGATGGACTGTACGTACAAGATGAGTCGGTATGTGATATTGTGTCCATGTCTCGTCCATGGTTTGCCCAGGACAGACACAGGATTTGTCCATGATGCGCACGTACAACTATCGGTTGTGCACTTTTATGGTGATGGACGAGTTTGGAGAGGGGCAGGTCATGCAACAGTCGCTGCTAGAGACCAACTCGGAATGGCACATGAACAAAGCACTCGAGCACTTCAAGCGAGCCAACCCAGACCGCTTCAAGATGCTCCTGGTCGTGATCGTGGACAAGGACCTGCAGGAGGTCCGAATGATCAACACGCACTTCCCCGAGGCGCGAGTGCTGATCTGCTTGTTTCATGTCGTCAAGTACCTGAAACTCCTGTCTCGCAAGCCCGAGCACCCAAAGATCTCGGCCGACGACCACTCAGCCATCGACCATGTCATCCACAACCTGATCTATGCATCCACCAGGGGAGAGTACTACGAGAACTGGGCATCACTCGAGCAGCTCGCACACGGCTCAACTATTACGACTTCTTCGAGTACGTGGACCGCAATTGGAACTCGTGCAAGGAAATCTGGGTGATGTACCTCCGCGCAAAGCTCCCCCACTTCAAGAACCACATGAACAATAGTCTGGGGAACTTCTTCGGGATCTTCAAGGATGGGGTGTCGGGGAGTACGAGCACGGCGATGTACATCGAGACCCTGATCGCGACGGCTCGGCGATGGGAGAAGGAGTACATGTACAAAAATCTCTGCGTCGGCCACTTCACGAACGCATTGTGCGGTGAGGAGATGGCGCAGGTGCTATGCTTCACCACCCACTTCGTGGCCGTGCAGATCGAGCCAGAGTTCGCAGCGGGTACGCTCAAATCGGGCGTGTGCAAGTACAGCGTCGATCAAAGTATGGCGAATGTCCGCGGCGCACACTACACCCACACAGTCAACCTTCTCGACTGAAAGTGCGACTGCCACTTCGCCAGCTCGATGAAGCTGCCATGCAGGCACGCGATGGCGTTCCGTAAGAACCTCGGCGACGCGACCATCATCCCGCTGGATCGAATCGACGTCAGGTACATGCAGTAGCCTGTCGTGCTTGTGATTGTCGAGGTCTCTAACATGGTTTGTTCAGGTCCGGACCAGGACTGGACCAAGACTGATCCAGGACTGGACCAATGATAACCATGGTATCGCGCGGACCAAATCATGTGTTCTCCTGTTGCTCTGTCAGATGGGTGTGGAGCGAGGACGAGCTGGTTGAAGACCTCCAGGTGGTGTACAACAAGCCGCGTAGTTGCGACACAGGGGCGACTGCGCAATCAGCTGCTGACAAGTACAAGGAGGCAATGTGTGCCACGAAGATTATCTCGATGAAACTCGCGGACATATAAGACGACGACGAGTCCCAGGAGTTCTTCGACTTTCTGCTCAGCCAGTGGCGGAACATCCGACAGCAGAAGCGCATTCGTGTGGAAGAGCCGGCCACCGACGAGCACGAGTGGGTCCACCGATCACAGACGCACAGTCTGTAGTCCGACGAGGTTGGTGATGTGCAGATGTTGGTGACAGCCGCAGTCCACATCGCGCATCCTGAAGCGATTGATACCGTGTCGCAGACAGCGGACCCCGCGCCAGACCCTGCCAGCACATAGCTCGCGCACGACGAAGCGAGGCAGAGCGACGACACCCCTGACACCGCTGGTTCTGGACTAGTCCTGGACGAGACACGGTCGGATCCTGGTCCGAATCTTATCGTTTCTGGAGGCGGTCATGGGCCCCACGTTATCCGTCGCTCTAATTCGTCCAACTTCGTCGACGACGAGGTGTCTTTGCCCATCCGACTGAAACTGAAGACAAAGAAGATAGAACGCCCGGCTCTCGACAAGCAGGCGCGTTCGAACGAGGAGAAGCAAGACCGCGCGAGGTTCAATGGGTCCGAGAAAGCCAGGCGCAGCCTCGGCGACATCACGTTGCTCCAGCTGGTAGGCTCACTCGATCACGAGGCACTCGGTCTGGACGAAACGCTCAAGTGACTGAAGGGCGTGGCAGTCCAGTTCGCGGATCATGACAAAAAGCACCCAAAGTACCAGAGACACGTGAACCCGGTGCTGAACCCAGACGCGTTTTACGCGCTTCCAAGGCAACTCCTGGACGCGTGCGTGCGCAAGTTGCCGCTGACAAACGCGGTCAGCGACGCCATCTCGGTGTCATCACAGAGCCAGATGAGCCAGCCAACTCAGCCATCGCAGACAACCGCACAAGAGTTCGAAATCGTGACGATCGCTTGTGTCGGCTCGTCCACACGGCTCCAAATCGAGAGGTTGCGGCGTATCGAGGTGCTGGAGGGCTCGTGCATGGCTGGCTCGGCGATGTGCAAGTGGCTGTTATCGAACGCTCTCACCGCCGTGCCGCCAAACCTTCACCAACGCGCGCGCGACATGCATGATTAGGTCCGGTCCATGTATCCGTCCATGATTATTCCAGGACTCAAGACCGACATCCGTGTTTCATGTCTCTACCGCACGAAGCCGCTGCACTGGCTCGACGATACATTGATCCAGGCGCTTTGCGAGCGTCTGGAGCAGACGGATTCGTCTGTGCACTTCGCGGGGTTCGTGTCTGCGAAGGCGACGGGGTCACGCGGGTCAAGCGGACAGATGGTGGCGGACGAAATCATGGCAAGGATTGTGAACCACAAGGACGAAGACGGCGTGTGCTACATCCTGCTGCCCGTCAACTTCGGAAACTACCACTGGTGTGGTATCGTGCGGACCTGCAGACGAAGCGCATTCTCTACTACGACTCGCTCAACAAGTCCCATTACATAAAGACTCTCGACATGCTATGCTGGCAGATCAAGAAGGGCGTGTTGCCGGAGTACGAGATCGTGGCGTCGAACTCGCCAGTTCAGTTTGATGGCTTCAGCTGCGGGGTGTTCGTCTGCTACAAGCTGTGGCGGCACACAAACAAGACGGTCTCGAACGACCTCGTCGGCCGAGAGCTAATTCGTCGCCGCTTGGAGTTGCTCTTCTTCGTGATGACAGGTGCCAAGGCTGAGTAGACGATGAGCAAGGAGAACACCACCACCTTAGCGGTGAGCGAATGCACGCGTGCGTTTTGAGCGACTTCGCAGTGTTCGCATTTACCTGAGTGGTGTTGTATGACGGTGTACTCGTGCTTCGGGATCGTGTCATGATGACTAGTTCGTTTTGTCAAAAGACACGGAAAATCCTAGTCGAATCCAACTATTGGTACCTGGACAGATCCTGGTTAAATGTAGTTTACGTCCTCGTGAAAACGCGTGTAGTTTTCAAATCGAATCAAACCGCGACATTTCAAATTTTCGCTTATATTTTTCATCATCTTAAACAGGGGTTACGCCAAGATCAGAAATCCTGGCCAAAACTGGACAGGATCTGGATCAGTCATGTTTTTGGGTGTACCACATAAAAAACGGATTATGGACTGTAGCATTTGCCTTTTAAAACCACTCGCACTCACACACTCGCCATCATCTTCTCACGTCAGCACCCTTCTGCGCGCATGCCACTTGCGCCGCTTGGTTGTCGCCATTATCTGTGGCCAGCCCTTCTTCATTTCCGCAGCCAACCGAGCACCGCAAAGGTGACTCCACTTGCCGCTCGACTGCCTCGGCGTCGCCTTTCTTGGTGGCCAGCCGTTCTCGTGGACTACAGCCGAACACTCCGTGTGGATGGACATTGTCGTGCCGCTTCTTCCTGTGCTGCGATGAAATTACGACAGCACTGCTCCCCAGAACCCGCACTTCGACTCTGGCTCGTACGCTGAATCCGGCTCAAGCTGAACAAGTCCTAGCCGATCTCAAAACAGCACGAACTGGTCTCGAGCGAGAGCCTTCGTCATGATGTCGGTGGTGTTCTCGTTGCTTCACGTACTCGAGCACGAGCTCTCCGGCGCTTGTGTGTGCTCGAACGAAGTGATACATCACGTATATGTGCTTGGTCTGCGCGTGCTGTGCTGGGTTCTGTGCGATTGCCATGCACGCCTGGATGTCCTCTCGAATGATTGTGGAGTCTTGTGGAAAACCGAGTTCGTCCAGTAGCTGCCAAAGAAAGAGCACTTCGCGTGCGCAGTGGGCGAGCGCGATGTACTCCGCCTCCGCTGTCGACGTCGCCACGATGCACTGCTTTCGCGCACTCCACGTGACTACACATCTGCCAATGAATGTCACGTACCCCGCTTATCGACTTCCTGTCCTCAGCATCTGCTGCGTAGTTCGAGCCCGAGTACGCCATCAACTGGGCTCTATCGCCGCTGAACTCGAGCGCCGCTTTACTTGTCCCGTTGAGGTACTTGAGCACAGCTTTTACTACCTCCCAGTGCGCCCGTCCGAATGCGTTCAGGAACCGGCTTGCTTCTTGTACAGCGTATGCGATGTCAGGATGAGTGCTCACCATCACGTTAATCAAGCTGCCGACAGCTTGTCGATACGACTTCGACACAAGCTCAGCCATTTCGTCGCCAATCGACTGTAAACTTGGCTTCTGCAGGCGTGCGCCGGGTCGGGCTGGTAGCTCTGACGGGTGCGCATGTACGAGATTGAACTTCTCGACGACGCTCGCGATCTGCTGTGACTGCTGCATCCACAGCTTGCGCTGAGCTCGATCGCGAGAGACGTCAATCCCGAGGCTAGAGCTGATCGAGCCCAGATCCTTCGCTCGGAATGCCTTCGACACCACAGCCTTTATGCCTTGCATCACTGCGACTGACCTTCCGGCAAGCACGAGATCATCCACGTAGATCGCGATGATTGCCATCTCCACTGTTCCAGCACCGCGGGTGTACGTACAGGGTGCGCACTATAGGGGCTCGAAACCAACAGACTGCAGATCTGCCATGACCGCTTTGTGCCATGCTCGGGCGGTTGTTTCAGCCTGTAGAGACTCTTGAGCAGCTTGCACACCATCGCCTCCTCGCCCCGCTCTACAAGCCCTTCCGGTTGCCGGACATACACTTCTTCTTCAAGCCATCTCTTAAGAAACGCCGTGTCGATGTCCATCGTCTTGCATTCCAGATCCTCGATGCATACGATAGCCAGGAAAACGCACAGCGACTCGAGACGCACCACCGGAGCAAAGACAGCGTCGTAGTCTTCGTATTGCGCACTTGGAGGCAGCCGATCATGACGACACGCGCCTTGTACCGCTCAACTGACCCGTCGGGTCGGAGCTTCACCGCGAAGACCCACTGGACAGGTAGAATTCGCTTTCCAGCGGGAGCAGGAACCAGGATCCACGTCTTGTTGAGCCATAGAGCTTGTCCTTCACAATCGGCAGCTTCGCGCCACTTCGCGGCATCGGGTCGTCGCATCGATTCGCTATACGAGGTTGGAGCAGAACCAACAGCGAGCGAGGCAACCTTGGCTGATTCGCGCTTGTGCTGCACGGTCTCGAGGGCCACCAGCATCTCCGCTTGCTTCTGCGCGCAAGTTTCTCGTAGAACTGGCTGCCGACGATGCCAACTGGTAGCATCTTGTGGTTCGAGTGTCGATAGCCATGGAGCAGACTCTGGCGCGTAGCGCTGTAACGCTGTTGATGCTGGTTCAGCATCGATGCTCTACAAGTCGAACTTCGACACAAACTTCTCGAGCATCACCAAGCCGTCCGGACTTGGCTTCTCCGACTCCGGCCGCCTACCAAAGAAAAGAAGGTCAGCATTGGGCGTCGCCATTCGGGAGTAGAAGTCGAATGCAGTCAAGGTGCACTGCATAAGCTTGTCATACTCGACCAGCTTGAGCTCAGCCGCGGCGTCCGTATCGGACTCGTCGAACGACACGTGAACCGAAGCCGAGGCACGATTCGTTGCGTAGTCGAGCACGAGCCAGCCACGCTGATCTGCTGCATAGCTGACGAACACAGCTCAATAAGCCCGAGAGTCCAGCTTCTGCCTCTTCCGTGACAGTCGCTTGCTGGGTGCATTGATCATCTCGGCCTCCGCTTTCTTGTGCAGATTGACGTAGTACAACGAATCAAACAGCCGCAGACTGCGGAGGTCCGGTTTGTACCCGTTCCAACGCTCGAATGGCGCCCTTCCAGTGCTGCTGCACAGCGTCCGATTGTACGCGAAGACTTCCGCTGATACCGCCTCTCCCCAGAGCTGCTTTGGCGCGCCCCTCACGATCAGCATAGACTAAACCATGCTGAATAGCATGCGAAACCGCGCCTCCGCCATCCCGTTTTGCTCTGGGGTGTCAGCGCTGATCGTTTCGCGCTTGATCCCACTCGTCTGACAGAAGGCGACAAACCGATCATCGAGGAACTCGCCGCCGATGTCACTGATGAAGCGCTCGATCGACCGATTGTGCTGCGTCTCGACAAGCGACTTGTGCTCAATAAATCGCTCGAAGAACTCGGACCTCTTGCGTAGCAGGTAGACGGTGTTGTAGCGCGACCACGAGTCCATGGAAAGCTGCACATACCGTGCGCTGTTTCGCGCTGGCACCTCGATCGGTCTTGCAATGTCGCTGTGAACGACATCGTTTCAGCTGGTCAAGCCCGCGCGTACAGTTGGAGGGAACGACGCTCTTCGCTTCCACCCAAGCTCGCACGGATCACATGAAAGTCGCTGCGATTCCGGTGGGCACTCGGTACTGTCTGCTAGTCGGAGCCGTTGCATATTGTGGATCTTGTCTTTGCTGACATGACCCATCCGGCGGTGAAGCAGATCGAGGGTCATTTCTGCCCGCACCACCATGGCAGATGATTTGACTAGCGAAGCTCGAACAACGCACAGCAGCCGCTCGTTTGGTTGACAAAGGACCACCATCACGCCGAAGCGAAGAATCACCGCTGCAGGCATCGAATGGAAGTCGAACTGAGTCCCTGATCGCGCGGCATGTGTAACCGAGAGCAGATTCACGTGCAGACCAGGAACGAAGAGAACCGAGTTGGGCCGCATCGGCACGGTCGTCCCGCTGTCCAGCTTCACATTCATCAGCACGATGCCAACCCCAGACGCTTCGACACTCGCATCATTCGCGACCCGAACAGCAGTTCTTTGCTGCTCGATCGACTCGAACAGTGACTTGTCGTTGCTCATGTGTTGTGTACACCCTGAGCCAACGATCCATTCCACCGCATCGCTCGTTCTGCTGCTTCCGCGGTCACCCGAGGCCGATACCGCCATCAAACTCCGTACTTCGTCGGTCGTGGGAGGTAGGGTAGCCACCGTTGACGTGACCGCTGAGGCACAGTCTCCGTCCGGGACAGTCGAAGCAAGTCCGCGCTCACGAAGGTGGCGTTCGCGAGGACGGCATTGCGCCTTCATGTGCCCGTCACGGCCGCAGTAGAAACACCGCACACGGTCATTGGAGGCGCTCAGTCCTCCACGCGCCGTGCTAGCATCTGATGACTGGAGAGGCCGCCTTGCAGCAACTAGAGCTTCAGCTTAGGCCAACATATCGTCCTCGCTGGTTCCCAGAAGAGCCGCACGAGCTTCCGGCTCATGGAAACGCCGTGCATTTTGCCCCGCGTACTCCGCCACCACGTTGCTCTCAACTGAGTTCCACGATAGAGATCGGTCTTGCGTAAAGTACACCGACTTGAACTGAGCTCACGACTCCGGGAGACTTGACTGATGCTGGCAGACTCGCTTATTCTTATCGATCTGCCGCCCTTGACACCCGAGCCGATCAGCGAGAGTTTTGATCCTGTTGAGGTGCTCCGTCATGTCCTGCCAATCCGTGAACTTGAGTCTCACGAACTCCTCACGGGGGGAGATAAGGTTGCCCCAATTCATCGAATCGTACGTCTGCTCGAGGTACTCCAGCACCTCGAACGCGAACCGCTTTCCACCAACGCTCGTGACGATCGCGTCAGTAAGCGTGTCCAGTAGAAACGCGCGCGCTTCGCTTTCGCGTTGCCGGAAGCTGACAGCCCGCCACGATCCACGAGAAGGAGGCACCTCGTCTTTCGAGACGATGGTCCGCAGACCGCGTGCACTCAACTGCGACTCGGTCCGAAGTCTCCATGGTGTGTAGTTGCTGCCGTCGAAGCACTTGTCGGCGCTCCACTTGACCGTTGACGACGATGACCTCGGCGGAGACCTTGCCGTGGCGACCTTGGTCTAGATCTCGACCTGGCGCGCCGCACATCACGAGATAGTCGCGGAGGAGGGGATCGAGAGCGCCCGTGATCGCGACGACGCTCGGTGCGATATGAGCTCATAACCTAATTGAGTGAGTGTTGCGAACCAAATGTTGGAATGAACTTGTGCGGCCGCTTACTGCAGCGGCGTCACTTCTTACAGTTGGCGGCAGCGGAGTTACAACTGCCGTGCGACTAACGACACGCCACGGCGAATCTCAACAGTTGTGTCTTTTGCTGCAAAAGTTCCTCAAAGCTGCTCCGACCATTACTGCCGTCCAGTGTTCAAAGCACACGT
>SMMQ01000282.1:19664-33714 GCA_008271595.1 [Pythium] brassicae (nom. inval.) | reverse complement strand
CGACGTGATCGTCAGGAACTTCATCAACAACCGCGACCAAGACCAGTCCACCCTGCCTGGCATGCTCAAGAAGGAGTGGATCTACATCAGCAAGCACCACGGCGAGGACTCTGCTTACGTGGCGGAAGCTCAACGACAAGTTGTCCGTAGCGCCTGAGGTCATGATCCGTCATGTGATGCCGCTGTGGTCGAACCACAAGTTCCTTTTCAGCAGCACTCGTCGCGCTCTGAAAAAGCTGTCCAAGCACAACGACGCGTTGGTTCAGCAAAGGCTCGTCACGCTACACGACTTCTCCTGCACGTCCGGCGGGTATCCAAGTCGACACTCACTCGCAACGGTTCTCGGCGAGTACGCAGTGTTCGGGCGTCCAGCGTCGAAGACACTCTTCGTGACGCAGACACTCGCACGACTAGGCTTGATAGCCCCCAACGATGCGCCTTCCACCGTTCGACCTTCCGGCCGGATCTTGAGGCGGCGCACCACCCGTGGCTCTTCAAGATACGCGATGACACGATCAAGGGACACGCTGAGATGTCCAACGCTCAGTTCATGATGCTGCTACGCGGGAAATCCACGCTGTCAAGCATCCCCCTCGACGGGCTCTGCGTACAACGACCAAGGGACATCAGCAGGGTGTGGGAGGTTGAGTTCAAAGCAAATTGAAGGCTCATATCAGTCATCGCGGACCTCAAATTCCGGCTTCAACAGGCCAAGGCCAAGTCCGATTCGCAGTTGTTTTTCCGATACAACTTTGTATTCCAAAACAAGTGCGAAAACAATATCACATATCGCTGATATCGCATATATCGAAGGAACCTGGAGATTCTCTGTATTCACTCCTGGAGGAGTTCAGAGACGTTGTATGGAAAGAGCTGTTGTGGTGCCCCCGCCGCATCGCGGCGTTTGTTTCGAGATCTACTTGGTGCCGCACTGAAAGAACTGCGTGACGCGGCAGTTGGCGCTGCCAAGAAAAGTCGATTTCATCGACAAGTTCTTCTGAGCAAAGGAGACTGTGGGGTTTGTGCGGGAGTTCAAATCCCCGTATTCGAGCCCGACTTTCTGGGTTCGCAAGACGAATGGAAGTGGTGTATCGATCGTGCGTTCAACAAGTTGAACAGCGCGCAATACCGGCGCAGACGAATATTTCGAGGAAGGATGTCATGATTAACGACAGGACAGGCGCGTCGGTGTTCAGCGCGCTGGATCTGGTGGATGGCTATCCCAGATTCTGATGCGATCACGCACAATCCTACTCACGGCCGTGAGTACTTTCTAAACGGAATGCTTTGGGGGAGGTTGGTGATGCCGTAACGTCTCTCTAAGTCGTCAGCGATGTTCAATCGCCTCGTCGCGAAACCCTTCCGGCTAATGCAGAAGCTCACGTACACATACTTCGACGACATCTATATGCGATACAAGATGAAAAGCTCGATGTGGAGGTCCACATCGAGCACCTTCGCCAGGTTCTTGTTTGCATGAGAGGCAACATCTCTCTATGTATATATATATATCGAAAAGTGCATCTTCGGGTGACCCGAGATCACGATGCTGGGATGCTCTGTTGGTGGTGACGGTGTGCGCACCAATCCTGACAAGGACACGACAGTCGTGGACTGGGCGGTGCAACGGAGTCCAAAAGACCGGCGGAAGTTTTTAGGACTCGCCAAATATTTGCGCCTCAAAAAGGTGAACTACACGGACATGCTACGGCCGCTATCATTCCTTGTGAAGAAGGACGTGTAATAGCAGTGGTATGTTGATCCCAATTCTACTTTCATTGAGATCAAGGACAGTCTGGTGCGCGCACCGATGGCGATACTCCGAGACTTGGCGGGGCTGTTTTCAGTGGTCTGCGACACATCCAACGTTACGATTGGCTGTCTGCTAATGCAGAAGGATACCGACGGACGCGATCGTGTCGTCGCGTTCATGTCTCGGCAGCTCCAGGCTACCGAGAAAACTGTCCAGTTCACAAGGAGTTACTTGCCATGAAGTACGCCTTGTCAAGTTACGAGCGCACTTGCTGGAAATCTTTCGCGGTCTTCCCAGACCACGCTTCACTGCCGACGGTCACAAATTCCCCACATCTATAAAAGCGCATGGCGCGCTGGTTCTCATTCTTCGCGGAACAGAACTCTACGGTCAAGTACAAGCCTAGGGGCTTAATGTACTAGCCGATGCGCTCGCGCAGGACAGATTATAAACTCGATAATACTCACTGTGGTGAAACATCGTGGCCCCCCGCTTTAAGACATCGTACAAGAACAACACGGTTGGTGTGGAGCTTTTCCGTCACTTCGCGCTTAGCGTCACCGCCAAGGAAAGGCTTTCACCATGAATGAGATTGCGGACCCATACTTCTCCGCACAGGATGGGATCCTGTAGTTCTAGATTGGAAGTGACGAACAATCGCGCACCGTAATGCTATAAGATGAAGACATCAAGCACCATCTTCTATTCGAAACGTATGACTCGCCTGTTGCGGTCATCTCGGTCGGGAAAATACCTACCAGCTCATGAACGAGTCGTACTGGTGGCCAAACATGTATAAGTGGGCGGCCACGTACGTGAAGACGTGCAAGACATGTCAGCGCGTGAAGCCATTGCCACATGCAGCAGCTCTTCTGCAGAGCGTGCCGGTGCCGCAAGACTGTTTCGGCTTTATCCTTGGTTACTTAAAGAACACACACGGACCCACGGTTGTCGTCATGTTTGCGTGCCACCTGTCGAAGATGGCGCGGCTGACATCAGTGCGAGAGAACGTCTCTGTACTTGACACGACGCGAATCTCTTAGATATGGTGTTCCGACACCATGGCATGGCAGAGGCATTTGTGTCGGATCGAGACCAGCGCTTCACGTCGCAAGTGTGGCATGATCTGTTCGAGCTGCTCGGCATGAGGCTTGACATGTCGACGGCGGACCATCCGCAGACCGATAGTCAGACCGAGCGTGCGTACCAAGTGGTCGAAAAAAATCGTCATGAGGCTGAGCAGCCTCCGCGCTGTTTCCGTCGGTGGGGTTCTCCAACATTAACGCGATTCACGCATCGGCGAGCTTCTCGCCGCTCTTCGTGACACGCTAAACATACCGCGCATCCCACTGTTGATCAAGGGACGGGATCCGGGCCAGATAGGGAGAGAGATTGGAACTCTCGGTTGACATCCATAACGCCAACATTTTGTCTGCGCACAATTGCAGGATGTGCTGTCTCAGCGTGAACATGTGACGCACCGTGTGCGCGACGCCAAGGAGGATACTCAGAACAAGCAAAAGGAGCATGCGGATAGGAATGAATGCAAAAAACCTGGTGCATACAAAGTCGGGGATTTAGGCCGACTGGATGTGCGCAATCTGCTTTTGAGCTGGATTTCCGTTGTTGGTGCCAACATACTGTGGCGCTTCTTGATCGGGCCATTCAAGCGGTGCACGTCATCGGCCGCGCGTTGATCCTGCAGCTGCTGCATGCCATTCAGACGCGTCCGCCGTTCTACGTTGGGATGTTCAAGTTGTATCATCGGGCTGCAGACCCTGGGGATGGTGATCCACGGGGTCACGGCTCTCGGAAGCTCAGCGGACTGTCACGAAACAATATTCCTACCGAGTTCAAGTACGACACGGTGTCTGATCGTGCTACGGTTGGTACGCGTACGAGTAGCACTGCGCCAGTGACTCTGTAAAGTACGAGTAGGAGAAGTAGCGTGAATAGCTCGACAGAACGGGCGCGTCAAGAGGACCAGTGAGGCACGCGCTGTGCTGCCGGAAATATCAGTGTTTTGGTCGTATGAAGACCCTCCACGTGGCCCTCAAGGTTCCGTTCACTCCGGAACATCGCGTTCCACTCAGTACGAGCCCTCGTCACCTCGTTCTCCAAGGACTGGAACCACCCCAAGTGCCGATCTAGTCGATACCCGTCCTCCTGGCCAAAGCGTCGAACTGCTCGATATGCGCCTCGAGGTCGCTCGTGGTTGCCACTCTCGCTACTGGACGCTCAAGGGCGCCAGTAAGTCCATGTGGAAATGCTGCTGAGGCAACGGACGGAGTTTGTGGAGCGACGAAGACCTACCCTTGAGCTCTCTCGCTCGCCAATGCAACATGATTGGCGTGGCTCATAATCAGAACGATTCCACCCAAGGCCTGAACCGCGAAATGCCCCTCGCCGCCATCCGAACGCGTTTCCGCCGGTGCCACCTCTGTGACCCCGCTGCTCCTACAGCTCGTCCACTGTGGTCAAGACTTGCACTTTGTTCACTGTATCTCTTGTCGCCGGACTTCTCGCACCAGTAGCAAGTTATGTCTTTTACTTCAGCAAACAGCACACCAGACGGCTGTTGTCCTCGAAACTGACGTTTGTCACGCTCGACATTCTCGAGTAGCTCTTTGATGCGGCGAACATCCAAGTCGGGTTAGACCTGGAGTGTTGTCTTTGGGTAGCATCTCGGCAGATTCAAGATGAAGTTCGTTGCGAGGTCGCCTTCGGTCTAGGCAGCGCCTGCCGCCTGGATCTTCATGAGGTAACCGATGTACGTGTCGTTGTTTACCTACTCGCTTGTCTCTTTTCACTCGATGTTGTTGTGAAAAAGCGCGCCTCCATGCGCGCGCACGCCGCCTCAATAGAAAACCCCGTTCGGCTGACATCCGGACGAGACCGGATATCCGGACACCGCTCGGCTTGCCATTTTGGAAATTTCATTTTGAAGGATAGTTGCACCACAGTAGGATCACATTCAGAAATTATTATTAGTCTTGGTAGCTTCTATTAAGTTGTTGTTAGTGGGGGGGAGGGGGCTTTTGACGGCAGGCCGCGAAATAGGCCACGCAATTCAGCCCCGAAATATATCTTTTATCCGCACAAGTCGCTCCAAATCCACCCGCTAAAGCAGACAACCTGCCGGCAAGGCACGCCAGCGTGCCCAATTGCGCGTAGTTTGAAAAGCAGTGTGTCCAGTGAGTTCTGCCTAGGTGTGTGTGTGTGTGCTATTGAGTTGGAAGCTGGTGCTGAGCCCTAATATATCGGGCTCTTGACAATGCCGACCCGGTAGTTCATATCGTGTGCCCATACGTGCTTGCGCGACTACCATGAAGGAGTGGCCAAGTGTGGTTTCATATCAAGGAGTTCAACTTACAGTTAGCCCAGCGTTGGAGCTAGTTGCCCAGCTGAGCGTGATGTGTGGAAGTTTGCCAGGAGTACCAAAGTGGACAACGGTGTCCTTCATCCTGCTGCCCGAGATCCGCCTGTGCATGAGTTGCCAGGCGTTGATCAAGACGTCCGACTGAGCCTAAAGGCCCAGCCGTCGAACAAGTGTCTGTTTGAGGCGGGGGCTCTCGAGCATTGGCGAGTGCTTATCACCCCTGATCTTGGCTGTGATCATATTTACGTGTGCGTGCGAGTGCGAGGTCGACCGACATGAGTGTTTAACCCAGGTATGCCTGCGACGAATTGAAAGTGATCGGTCAGCCTCGCTGTCCAAGTAGCCCCAGATTAAAATACGAAAGGTAGCACTGTGTTCAGTATTGACTAACCGATAGAAAGCGTGCCACTTCATCACAACTGGTGCGCATGCCCAGATTTGAGAACCATTGAAACACATCTGGCGTGACTACCAGCCCTTGGGTTGGGCTTTGACTAAAACGTCTCTCCAACGCGCTGAGAGAGAAGCCAAAGCTGCTGGGGAAGCCCAGGCGTCATTCCGACTACCTACAGCCTACTGGGACTTGATATACCTCGCCCAGAGCTTCCTAGAGTCTCGTCATGACTCTCAAGACACAACCAGACGTCGTTTTGACTACCTACAACCTACTGGGACTTGATGTAGCTTGCTCAGAGCCGTCAAAGAGATCATCATTACCGTCGAGACACTCCCAGACGCCATTCCGAATACATACAACTTTCTGAAACTTGATATACCTCGCCCAAAGCCACCTAGAGTCTCGTCATGACTTTCGAAACACACCCAGACGTCATTTCGACTACCTACAATTTACTCGCACTTGATATACCTCGCTTTGCTTCGCCAGGCATGAGCCCAAACCATTTAGGTTTTTCAGAAAGTGACCATTGAAGAATCCTTTATTCGGTCTCCTATTAAAGTGACTGACCTGGAAACATACTGTGCACTAACGGAGTACGCTAGGGTAGACGACGTTCCGAACGCAGGCTTGACCATCTTTGTTTTGTCGTGGTTGTCGTGACAGATCAGGGTCTTCATGTTGGCCCTCGCGGTCACCCAAGACAGCGCGACGAATAGATGTCCTTGGAAAAAGACAGATTGAGGAAGGTAAACACCGGGGTGGTGTAATGACTGGCCTTGAGTTTTGTTGATTGTCATAGCGAATGACAACTGCACTAGGGACTGACGCCCGCGTAGTCGAAATGGAAGGTCTTGCTCTCCAATCACCAATTGGGTGCGCTGAATTGCGGCGCTCTGGCCAGCGAACGCTCCGGTCAGGATCTCGCCATTACTGCAGTTGCGCACGAGCTGTCGGACTTACAGGTGGGTCCAGTTACAGAGCGCTTGCTAGCCGTTAATGTTGCAGAGAAGGATGACCAGCGATCCGACCTTGATCTGCAACTTGTGCGGCCGCAACCCTGACATTGCCCGGGTGTTGAGGTTGCACTGGATACATCATGGCCTGCCTTGATCCCCGCCTTCAATAGTGTAGATGGAGAGGTATTCGAAGGCTCGCCAGGAATAGGCTTCAGCACCTCGCAGTAAAGCGCGTGGACCTCCGAGTTGACGGTCGTCAGGATCGCCCGTCCAAAGAAGTCGTTGGGATCGTGAAACCTGTCCGGGAGGTCACTGCAGATGTGCCCGATGAGGGCTTGTACCGATCCCGTAGTACCCCCATTGCCTCCTAGACCATAGCATGCGACGCGCCATTCACTGAACATGGGTTGTGTCGCCACTCACCGATACGAAGGGGAGGTCAGAAAACTCTTGAATCTATGCCACGTCATGATCACCCAGGGCTGTGCGGGGACACATATTCAGGTTGATCCCTAGCATCGCGAAGTCGCATCAAATGTGGGAGCTCTTCACGCAAGTTGATTCGATCTTGCCTGGGGTCGCCCTCGGCACGACATTAAGTACTTGCCAAAAGTAGCCAGATAGTAGCAGAACCTTGCCACCGAATGGATCCTAGGACCCGAGAAGCGACCGCACCATCCGGTCGAGAGCATCGAATGTGTAGCGATGCATCATTGGCGCCTCGTCCCACACGAGCAGGGTTGTCCGACCAAGGAGTTCGGTCAGATCATATTGACCCGAGACTCTGCAGGTTGACGTCGAAGTCAGGTCTATACTGATCTTGAATCTCGAATGCGCCGTTCGGCCTCCGATCAGCAGCAGCGATGCAATCCCGTTTGATGCGACAGCAAGAGCGATGTTCCCTTAGAGACGAACAGTAAACACAATCTTGCTCAGCAGGAACGACTTCCCGGTTCCACCCAACCCGTCCAAAAAGAAAAACTTCTGCAAATGCGACTCGCTCACAGTTTACATAACCTCTTCGTGAATAGCCTACCGGTCCAAGTTGAAGTCGTCGGCACAGGCGACAGTTCGCTGCAACTCCTCGACATTGTAGAAGGAATTCGCTTGAATAAGTGGGTTTGCCCCAGCCTGCTCCGAGTTCACGTCCTGGTACTGGCTGAGCTGAGGGAGTCCAGGGTAGCCCACGAGGCGTTTGGAGCCGCTCTGCAAATAAAGATCCACAGCCTGTTCCGTTCGGAAGAGCACGATCGGAGTGGTGGCTTACTCACCGTACTGCCACTGGTAGCCTTCCGACATGGCGTAGACTGATTCACACCAGAGTCGAGCAGCGTCTCCAGGCTTGCTGTATGCCAAGATGACGGCGAACAGCACTCGAATCTGGAATGGCATGCTACAAGACGTCGCTTCACTCATGCAGCAGTGCCATTCTCCGTCGTCCTCGAGGAAGTCCGGGGCAAGCACAGTCTCCTTGTACGTTGTATACGTCACCCCGGAGACGTTCAAAGATCTTCGAACAATTTTGGTCCTCTGCGGTAGCATAGCAGAAGGCGAAGGAAGTAGCGCTCGGAGTCCAATGGGGTGCAGCATATATCCGCTCGATGGCCTTATCACCGCCTCCCTTCCTTGGCACCCAGTGTTTGCGAACCCAGGTGTAGTTCGTAGGTAAAATCGTGGTACAGCAACTCAGGCGCGTCCGGGTCGTTTGCGCACACTTCGAAGTATCACGTCAGCGTCGTATGGCGCGTAACCGCGAGCACCTGGTCGGGATCGGCACAGGCGTCGAAGTGGACGAAGTTGCTGTCCTCCAGGTGCACAGTAAACTGAATCACTGTGTGCGACTTCTCTTGGAGGTCGAACTTGAAGATCCGCCTGCATGCATCAAGAGCTGAAACGTAGCGGCCTCTCTGGTCCTCTTTGGTCTCGTCCACATCCAGGGGAACTGCCACTCCAGCTGGCTCACTCGACTCCGCGTCCACACCCGGCTGAATCCTTGATGTCGACTCTACTAATATCGTCGCCAGATCGTGGCCCTTGTACACATACTTGTACATGTACATCACGGAATCCACGGTGGAACACACCTCCACGTTAATTGTGTACGTGAACCAAGTCGAAAGGTAGTGGTTGTACGAAGCCACCAACCGGTTGTCCAGCTTAACTCCCCGACGAAAGGTAGTCCTCCCGTTATCCGGACGCTTGTACACAGGATACCCTTTCCCATTGTGTCGCGTTTCTTCATTGAACTCCTTCGGGATCCCTTTCAAGCACTTGCCGTTCTCCATGCATGGAGGCGTTGAGGTCCAGCGTTCAGCACAGGCCACACAACATGCATTTCGTAACGGCTCCGTATAGCCTTGGGGTGACGTGCCGTTCTGGCAGCTCTGCACTTACGAACCGATCGTAATCTCCTGAAGCTCTTGGTCATGAGTATTCGTCGACCTTGAGGAGATGCATGTGCGGCAAGCCACGTTTCTGGAACTCCATCACGTAGGCGTAGGCGACAACCTTCCCGAACACTTTCTTCTTCGTCAACACCGACAGGATTGCTTTGAGCTTCAACTTGAACACATGCGCGACAATGTCTGGACAATCCAGAGCTGCTGTCTAGGCAAAATGACTTCCGCTATCTCTGGCCAGTCGGGGTTGCACGTAACCGTGACGAACAGGTCCGGCTTTCCAAAGGCCCTGACAATACCCATCGCGCTGAAGTACTGCATCCGCATGTAGCGAACCGACGTCTTACCTACCACGTCATTCACTGGCGGAGAACCTCCATCCGTGAATGACGCGGGAGGTACGTCGTGGGTTTCGACCTAACACAGCGAGTGATCCCCGCCACCCACTGCGTCTTTCATCCTCTGGGATAGCTTCACACGAAGTTCTCACTGGAGAGTCCGAATAAACCGGACGTTGTGCAGCTTTGTTTTGACGCACTCTTCAACACACCACTGCTGGAACAGCCGTACTGAGAAATGGATTATTTGAACCCGGTCCGCTCCACATGTAGACGATACCCAACAAACTCCTTGATTGACACCTTGTGGTTGTTGTAGCGCACAGCGTCACCGGCATAGCGCACCTCAGTAGACCACTCGTGGTCTCCGTACGGGGAATAAAGCGAGAAGTGAAGGGGGTCGTACGTGGGGTGCATGTCCGAGATCGAACGAAGTCCTCCATCTCGCTGCGGGACAACAATGTCGAGCGCTGAAGTGTCGTTTTCATCCACGAAGATGGCAGCCACCACACTCGTAGTCGGCCGGTTGTATCGGCGCACGTCACTCCCTGAAGCGCTGTGGACCACCATTCGAACCTCTTGGACGTGTTCCTCACGAACGCGTTCACCCGCACTGATAAATTGCTTAGCGAAGGGGTTGTGAGCCGCTAACTCGCGCTGGATCGTCGAAATCACGTATCTGTCCAGATCCTGCATGATCGATCACCGAGCCGCCACTTGGTTGTCCATGTCGCCGTCGAAGACATAGGTCTGGGCGAACTTCGGGTCTTGACCTTGAGCTGGAAGTAGTGATCCTATTCGGTGACTGACTGTACCGTGGATTCAAAAGGTGCACACCTCGGCGGGAGCGTTCGCGAGCGACTGGTCGACGTTGGCACCAAACGGCGTGAACGCGAAGGCGCTCTTTTAGCCGCGAACGTCCTTCAAGGAAACTGGGTCGACGAACAGCCGTGCTAACGACTCAGGTGGGTCAGCGAATGGAGCCAGCTGTATCTTCCCGCTCAGACAGCATGCGTGCGAAGACTCCCTCAGCCACTTGACTGCGTCGCAATGCCCGCAAACAACATCGAAGGGGTCGGGTTCGTGCCGCGAAAACGAAGCCTCGGAAAAGTCACCCAAGCTTGCGATAGCCGCTGGTCCTGTGATTGCCCATCGTGGTATACGCCGCGCATGGCGCCGAGACGACTCATTCCGACGAGCCTCCGATATCTGCTCCATGTGGTGAAGTCTTTTCTCCAGGGCCGCCAACTCCCGATCGGCCTCGCTTTGTGGGACCGAGCTAGGCGTCGACTTGCCGAGTCAAGATCACGAAGATGCTCACGCTGGTGTTCTGAAAGCACGCCACGCTCCGAGCATTGGTCAGTCTGCGCTTGATAGGCGCTCTCCTGGTCAGAAGATGCAGTGACAGCCATTCCCGCTTTGGTAGCACCAGTGAGGTCTACGCCACTTCATGCGCGTTGCCAGCGGTCCGTACCGACTCGGAAC
This sequence comes from [Pythium] brassicae (nom. inval.), assembly GCA_008271595.1. NCBI lineage: Eukaryota > Oomycota > Peronosporomycetes > Pythiales > Pythiaceae > Globisporangium > [Pythium] brassicae (nom. inval.). The sequence goes on along the minus strand of SMMQ01000282.1, from coordinate 23,004 downwards.
CTTCCTCGTGCACGAAGGCTTCACTCGCTTGGAGCTTCCGAAATCGAGAAAGCACTCTACGCTTGTTCCGTAAGCGCCGCTGTTTAGCGTCCGGGCTCTCATAGTCTGGGGTTGCGTATCCGACTTCAAGCTCAGTGAGAGTTGACGGTCTCCTCTTCCTGTCCGAGTTCGCAGGGTATTGTAAAAATTTGGCTAGATTTGCTCTCCCCACAGAATCGATGTATTTTTACCTTTCGATTTCGGGAGGGCGTGCACTCATTCCAATCAAGGATAGCGCCAACCCAGTTGAGGCAGCGATGGTATGAACAGGTGATGAGAACACGCCGGGTTCGAAAGTGGACAGAGTTTATGACTCGAAGCGTATGCGACTGGATGTACTTTACGTGGAGTCCTAGTGCAGTAGGCCACTTTGATAAGAAATTGATCCATATACAAAGCTTAAACCCCACATGATCCAGATGTGGGGAAAACAGTGCCAAATGGAGAATGATTCGACATTGAGCAAGCGAACGTGAATACTCAGTCCCGTCGGCTTATCGATCGAGTAATTACCGAGATTAATCGTCTTGTAAACTCTATGGATTTGTTCACCAACGACTACAATCAACCGTATGTATGTTTACTTTAAACGTGCTGGATATGCGCACGCACGCAGAAAAATCCGGCTTAACATACCTAAGGTCACAATCAACTGTATGTATGTTTAGTTTAAACGGGCTCGATCTTTCGCGAGAATAACCGGTTTTGTCGTGTTTGGAAAGACAAATGACTACATAAAACATCACGCTAATTCAGTCGCATGGTTCTCATTATTCAATTTCCAATAACCTCAATAGCCCCCAACTCGAACCCCGCCGGTCGACGCGCCTTTCCGAGAAGCCTTAAGCCATCTACGAACAACCCCACCCCGGTTCTTTGTCTACGATATCGTAGATAGAGAGGATGATGCCCCGTTTAGGTACCGGGTCAAGTGGTGAGGGTTCAAGGATCCAAACGACGACACCTGGCAACTTCGCAGTCGGCTCGCCTCGGACGGCTTTGAAGATCTACTCGACTACATCGACTTGATCAAGGCGTGGCAAGACGACGGGGAAGAAGGCGAAGAACGGACGCTCGAGATGTTCAAGAAAATCAATAAGGTGCGTGTATTTTTTTACTGACTGTTCTCCGAATGTGTTGGTTTGTGTGATTGAGTTTATATTTCTTTGTGAGTTTGTCTTCCACTTTGTATTGCAGAATGTGCGTGTTTTCACGGCCGATGACGACCGTCTTTGCTACGTAGAAGCCCTTCGTAGCGCCGCTGCCCTGTTGGGTATTGCTAGCTATCTTCCTGATCCCGTGCTGGAGAAGTTTTGGAGAAAGCACCCAAATACTAAAGTGGGAGGGATTAGCCAGCAGGATTTGACGAAGCTGGTAGCCCTCAGTAACGTTTTCCAAAAGAAAGTAGGCAAGGGCATTTCTTTTGGGGGAGCATGAAAAAGATTATTAAAATTACCTCTTCTTGCTCTGGCAACATTGACTTGAAAAAAGTCTGCCAGTCCCCCGCCGTGTATTTCTGTGGGGTTTCGACTGCTTGCAATGGCCACACGTTCGCCCTTTTGTGGCGAATAATGGGGACATTACAGAGCACGACTCGATGGAGAATCAGCATCGCCCACTGCATAATTGCAATTATGAATGGGTGATCCGCTGGAACTTCATTGTTCCATGCATTTAACACTCAAAATCGCCCAAAGCTTTTTCCCTACTGGTTTTTTTAAGCTTGCAAATCGACACTTTTTGCTTCAAATCATGTGTCGTGCTATTATGGGAGGCAAAAGAGACAGAACCCGCTAACCACAAAGTACTCACTTTTGAGTTTAGCCTTCCACTAAGATGATTCTCACCTCATATAGTACGTCATTTAGCATCACACATACTCACTTTTACTCAGTTTAAGTCTATTCTCAACACTTTAAGTCGCGCATACCACCACTTTGTGATGGTTTTTGGTTTTTGTTCGACACTGATTTTAGCAACAATCGTTGATCTTGCTGTTAAATGAATCCCAAATCAGACGCATCCACAGGAGGTATCCATAAGACCCACAAATTTCCTCTTTTTTGAAAGCGAACTTTTCTCTTTCTCAAATGGTTTTTTTTAACCTACCTCTCCCAAACAAACTCTCTCTCAGGCGCGCATAACCGATGCCCTCACTCTCTCACTCGATCGCTCACACTCGTATAGCACTTGCACTCTTCCCTGGGTCCTCCGTTGTACAGTATTTCACTCACGCAGCGCCCTCGCGCACGGTCGCTGTACGCTACTTCCCAACACGCCGCCTCGCATATTTCTCACGCGGTTTCTGATTCGAGCTGAACACTTCATCCCTTATGTTTTGAACCCAAATGATTCCGTTTTCCCTGCGTATGTATGCTGCAGTCCCGAAAAAACTATTAAAAATTGCAAAAATGGAGCGTTATCGTCCCTAGATCAGACACCGGACATCGCAAAACATATGTATTGACTAGCCAGGCGCCGCCCGCTATGCGGGCGGTTTCTTCAATAACGTCGTAGCTGTCTCTTAACCATTGCAATAAGCGGTAAAGATCATATATATTGGTGTGGTGCTGCCCTGTACCTACCACGGGTGTGTGTAAGCGTGTGAGTGCGCAACTCTATGAATGTTAAATGGTTATGTTTCTTGTGCACTTGTGGCTGTCTGCATTGTTATGTGTGTCTTCCCCCTCCTTTGTCCTGATAATGTGTGTGTACATGGCCATGTGTGTGTTGGTCTGAGTGTGTGTATTTGCGTGCGTGTGCGTGTGTGTGCCCGTGCTTCTGTGGATTAATGAGGATTGATATGTGTGATTTTGTGTGGACGTGTGTGCGTGCGTGTTCGGTTGCGCGATTGCGTTTGGGTGTGCGCTGGTTGCGCTAGCGAGTGAGTAACGGAGTAAGGTAGCAAGTGAGTGAGTAAGTGAGTGAGTAAATGAGTGAGTGAGTGTGAAATAGTGGGTTCACTCGCGCGCGCTGTCGTCAGCAGTATCCGGACGCCGCCGGGCAATCCGGATATCCTGTCCTGTCGAGCTTGGCAATTTGCATATTGTATTTTGTAGGTTAGTGTGCACCACATTTAGGATCAGATTAGGAGACTATTACTTTTGGTAGGCACCCTCTATTAAGTTGGAGGGTTCGCCTTTTAAGGGCCGGCCACGCGGCTGGCCCAACAATCCAGTTCCCGTTTCTCCTTCACCAGCTCGAGTCCATTCGCTTCGGTTCTCAAGCCATGGTCCGACCGGTAAGTCTGCGCGTCTGTGTGGGCGTAGAGTGCCAGGTCGGGTTCCGTTTGAGTGCTGTA
>SMMQ01000282.1:3843-19026 GCA_008271595.1 [Pythium] brassicae (nom. inval.) | reverse complement strand
TCGCTTCATCACGCTAGCGACTCAGCTCAAGGCTTCGCGTCCATGTAAAAAGAATGACGCTTACACACGCATACGGTCTTACGTTCTCGCTCTCGCTCTTTCTCTTGCTTGCTCGCACTTGGCTCGGTCTCTCCAACAAACTCGCGCAGTGCCCCGCTCGACTGTTGTCGTTCCCGGCTTCTTTCCACATCCCGCTCACCGTCGACGCCGACGCGTTCGACAAGCTCGTCGTGTCGAACGAGTTCGCCGCTCGTCCAGCACGCCGCCAAAGCGGCCCTTGCCAAAACCGAACGTGGTCTGGAAGTCATCCTCCTGCGCGGAGCACAACACGTCGCTGATCGACGCCTTGCACTCGGGCGACATGGCACTTTACACGACGCCGCTCGCGAGGCAGCGTCCCCGTCACCAACGCAAACGCCCGGGCCGCTCGCGAGCAGAAAGCGGTCGAACGTGGCGTCGCGCGCCTACATCAGCTCGTAGGTGCGCATCTGCGCGGCTTCGACGCGGCCAAGTACCTCCTCGAACGCCTGCTCTGCGACCGTGTAATCTTTCTGGAGCGCCGTTTGGTCGCCCTTGATGTAAACAAGCTTGTGCTCATTCTCTTGGACGGCGCAGAACTCTCGACGTCACGTCGATCTTCATACACTTGATCGAGTACTTGACGTCCAGGAGCCAGTTGTCAACGTAGACGCAAAAGTGGTGGTCTCCCCGAGCGGGACGACCGGGCGCTTCACCAAACTTTGACAGCTGGCTGAAGTGCTTGGGTAGGTACGAGTCGCTCCTTCACCAGCAGTGACGCAGCACTGGCGGACCTCGGCCATGTGCGGCGGCCACACCTAGTTCAGGTCTGTGAGCGCGACGTCGCTTGAGATGCACCTGCTCGCGGTCGTGCACTTGGCTTTCTTTACGCTCTCATGCACCATGCGCACGGCGCCCTGAAGAGCACAAGCTTGAACTTACTATTCGCGACCGAGCGGCACTTGAACTCGAGCGACTCACGGTCCTTCTCGGCTGATGCGGTAAATGTGCGCGTCCAGCCTGTCCACCTTGGCGTGCTTCTCTTGCCGAAGAAGAGCTGCGTCACTGGCGCCTTGACCGTGACGTGGTTGCGCTCGTCGCAGGTCATACGCTGCGACCACGCTCTGCGAGATCTGCGGTGGGTGGCATTCTAGCGCGACTCATCGTGGCACTTGCGCTCGCCGTCCAGCGCAAGTTCGACTTGAGCGCCGGAAGCCACCTCCATAGGCGTACTCGCTCGTCTCCGTCATTGAGCGTCACATATATGTGGCGCACGTGCATGCCGTCCTCGCACTCGGGTCTTCATGCCTCTGTGTCCGCGCCAATCCAGTATCGAGGCCTGTAAACTTTAAAGTGGCGTAATATATGGACCATTTTTAAGCCAATGAACGGATTGAGGTGTGTAGGGGCATCCATTGCCCTCTCTGTACTCTGCCATGCCGCCATGCGCACAGGCCAGCAAGTCTTCGGTCCCAACGACTTCGCCCGCATTCGCAGACGCATGACCTTGGACGACAGTCCGCGCAGTCAGTATGAGTCTCCTGCACTAAAGCTCTGCTGCATGAGCGAGAGACTCGAGAAGCTGATGCACTTTGGCGTGAACAGTCCGGTTGCGAAGTCAGCCACTCAGATGGAAATGGAAATGGGTTGATCATGACCATCACTCAGACATTGCAAACACACACTCACGCATTCGCTGGATCGTGGATCCATGAAGCGTTGTTGTGCTGCACCACAGAGCCCACTCTCAAATCTCCTCTGTCCTGAGCGGCAGCACATCAGCACGCTCGACCTTCCACCCGCAAGCCTCCCGCCTTCCGCGCACACGCAGCTCTGGTGATGGCGCCACCGACCACTTCCGACGTAGCCAAGCCGCACCTGTCGCTCGCGGTGCTCGGCCACGTCGACGCCGGCAAGTCCACGGTCGTGGGGCACCTGCTGTACCAGTGCGGCTGCATCACACAGCGCCATTTGAATAAGATTGAGTGCGCGTCCGCGGACGCCGGGAAGGCGTCCTTCAAGTTCGCGTGGGTCGTCGACACCAGGCGCGAAGAGCGCGAACGCGGCCTCACGATCGAGGTCTCTACAGCCAAGCTCGAGACGCTGGCGCACACACTCACGGTACTCGACGCGCCCGGGCACCGCGACTACACGCGCAACATGATCACCGGCACCGCGTCGGCAGACGCCGCGCTGCTGGTCGTGGCGGCGGGCGAAGCAGAGTTCGCGGTCGGCGTCGCGCCATCCGGGCAGACCCGCGAGCACGCGCTGCTCGCGTTCGCGCTCGGCGTCAAGCAGCTCGTCGTCGCCGTGAACAAAATGGACGCCGCCGAGGTTGCGTTTAGCCAGGCGCGCTTCGAGGCCGTGACGTGCGAGACGAGCGAGCTGCTGGGCGGCATCGGCTTCCCGGCGAGCGCGGTCACGTTCGTGCCGGTGTCGGGCTGGAGTGGCGACAACCTCCTCTCGCGCTCGGACCGCATGCCCTGGCACGACGGCCTGACGCTTCTCGAGGCGCTCGATGCGCTCGCAGTGCCGCGGCGCGTCGCGGAGAAGCCGCTGCGCGTCACGATCCAGAATGTGTTCAAAATCACGGGCGTGGGCACAGTTGCGGCGGGCTGCGTCGAGACGGGCGTGCTCACCCCCGGGACGACGCTGGCGTTCGGGCCGACGAACGCGAGCGCAGTCGTGTGCTCGATCGAGCGCCACCACATGCAGCTGTCCGAGGCGCGGCCGGGCGACCACGTGGGCTTCACGCTGCGCGGGGTCGAAGCGAGCGCGCTGCGGCGCGGTTTCGTGGCGTCGGACGCGGGGCTGGACCCGGCAAAGGCCGCGGCGGAGTTCACAGTGCAGCTCGTGATCCTCCACGCCCCTGGGCGCCTTCGCTGCGGTTACCGCCCGACCGTGCACTGCCACTCGGCGGCGGTCGCGTGCCGCTTCGTGGCCATCCGGGAGAAGCTCGACCGCGCGACGGGCGATGTCGTAGAGACGGACCCGGAGTCCGTCGAGACGGGCGATGTGTGCACCGTAGTGCTCGCGCCGGAGGGCCGCGGCATGACGGTGGAGGCGTTCCAGCAGTACCCCACGCTCGGCCGCGTGGTCGTGCGCGACAGCGGCACGACGGTCGCCGTGGGCATCGTCAAGGCGGTGAAGAAGGTCGAGACGCGGGCGAGGCGCAAGGTGAGAGAGGACGAGGCCCCGCCCCAAGCGACATCAGAGGCGCCCGCAGCCGCAGTGGAAGGCGCGGTTGCGACGACGGAGACGCCATCGACAGAGGCGCCGACCCCACTACCAACGACCGCAGCAGCAGCAGCAGCAGCAGCAGCTGCTGCAGCGCCGTAATCAACGCGAGGACAGTTGTCCACGATCCCTCTCTTGCATTGTTTGTAGCCATCTTCTGGTTGGCAGCCGCTGTCTGGTGTGCTGCTCGCACCCACCACCATGAGCTTGTGAGGACTGGCAGAGCTCATTTCGAATATCTCGCAGTCCTCACGACACGAGCCAACGAGAACAGTACCAGTCGATGACGGCGAGACGATCCACGACGCCCACGTTCCTCGCGGAGCTGCAGCGACACGAGCTGCTGCGCACGCACGAGAAGGGCTCGTTCGCAAACGAGACGTACCGCGTCCGCATCCCGCAGCTCGTCCGGGAGACCGCCGAGCACAACAAGTGCCGCCTGGCGGGCGCCGAGTTCGACGCGCTGCTGCAGCTCGCGGACGAGCTCTCGACCGGCGCGCGCGTGCGGCTGCCGTCCGAGTACCCGGACGCGAAGCTCTCGCCCATGACCGCGCACTGGACGGCGCTGCTTGAGGGCGAAAACTACTCGTGGATGGACGCGCCGTGGTTCCTCACCGAGCAGTACCTCTTCCAGTGCGTGCTGCTCGTCTCGGGCTACTACCGCACGCGCGTCGACCCGTTCCGCCCAATGTACGCCAGTCGCGTGAGTGGTGCTGCGCTTGCTGTGAAACCTCACACACTGACGTTCCTCCTCTGCTTGCGCTCAGCAAACTCGCAGAGCTGGCTGGGTCGGCGCCGTGGAGCCTGCTGCAGAGCGCCGTGGCCATCTCGGTGAGCGACACGAGCAGCCGCACGCGGCACAGCCACCTCCAGGACTTCTTCAAGCTCAGCCTCTGGGGCAACAAAGCCGACGGCTGCTACACGGTCGTCAAGGACACGATCAGCGGAGAGGACGCGACGCTCGCGATCGACGCCAAGTACCTGCTGGCGGACGACTCGGACCAGGTCGTGCGCTACCTCGAGCAGCTCTCAGCGAGAGTCGCGGCAGGAGACGGCGGCTCGGCGGGCGTGCACTTTATCAACGACAACTGCGGCACGGAGCTCCTGCTCGACCTGGCGCTCGCCGACCACCTGCTCACGCACCACTTCTGCCGCAGCGTCACGTTCAACGTGAAAGCCGAGCCGATCTACGTCTCGGACGCGACGCTGCCTGACGTGCTGGAGCACATTGCGTACATGCAGCACGCGTCCCGCCCGTGCGAGATCCAGGAGCTCGGCGCGCGCCTGGCGGGCTACATCGCGGGCGAGCAGGTGGTGGTTCGCCCGGACCTGTTCTGGAGCCACTACCGCTTCTACTACGAGCTCCCGGAGGCGCTCGCGGGGCAGCTGCACGAGGAGGCGGCGCTCGTGATCGTCAAGGGCGATCTGAACTACCGGCGGCTCCTGGGCGACCGCCGGTGGCCGGCGACGACGCCTGTCGAAGTCGCGATCCCGTACTTCCCAGCGCCGGTCGTAGCGCTGCGCACGCTCAAAGCGAACCCGATCGTGGGCATCGCGGCCGAGGTCGAGAAGCGGCTCGACGAGGAAGACCCGCACTGGCGCTACAACGGCCAGTACGGCGTCATCCAGAGCGTGCTGTGAGGAAACCGCCGGCGAGGCACCGACCATCGTGGCATGGCGTGCGCTGGAGTGACTGGTCCGTTGTCGCCGTGAAACGGAGCACGTGTGACGCCCGTTGCGCGCATTCGCGACTCAGCAGCAGCGTCCCCGAACGCTGCTTTCCTCTCTACTCTGCTCTGCTCTTGGTATCTTCGTCGTGATCCCTCAGAGTGCAGACCAGGTGGGAGAGATGAATGGACGACGAGACTTGGTGGGTGTGTAAGGCGAGGAGATACAGAACCCGCCAATGAAGCTCTGTGTGATGGCGGTCCCGACGTGTGTGCTGCGGTGGTGTTGCCGACCGCAGCTCGGGCTGCGCGGCAATTGCCAGTGGTGATGTGGTGGGGATCCCTCCGCTTGAAGTGCCACTTACCGCGTTGATGTGTGGAGGTGCGATCTTTCGCGAACTTGGACAGGCAGAAATGCTTTCGAATATGCCGCCACCACCAACCACCTCAAACAAAATCAAACTTCTGGTGATGACGGACGGCATCGCCACCGGCTGTCCGATCGTTTGGCCAGTTGTCACACCGCTCATTCGCAGCGTTTGACTTGGCCGATTCCACTTCGAGGCTGCCACGGAGCGTGCGCGTGGTGGCGCCCTAGCACATTACAGTAAGAGCGCTATGAGGCCCTTGAGACCGACGACCTTCTCGAAGACCTTTCGAGCGAGGTCTTCGAGCGTGTTGAGTGTCGAGCGTGGCATGGTGATGTGCGCAGTGTGCCGCAAACTCAGGTCGGTTTGACCTATTCAACAGCATCTCGAGAATCAAAACAGTTAGAACTCTCCAACAGACTTTTGCATCAACTTCGGCAGCCACATTTCGGAACGAAGCTCTGCATACTGAATGCAAGTGAAAAACATGCGACATTCCCTTTTTTTAGTCATGAACAAAAAGCGCCAGCACACACAGTGACAGAGCATTTTTCACGCTCATGCGTTCCAGTCCAGAATTTGCCGAGCAGACGCCAAGCAACACGAGCAAAGTTTTGTGAGAGCAGAGAGCCCGAAGCCCAAAGAGCCATGAACACGTGCGTAGTCGAAGACGTCCGATCGCTCCAGGCCGGTGACCACATCTGCATCTGGGACAAGACGCGCTGGCCAATCCGCTACACGCACCACGGCGTGGTCTTTGAGGCCGGCAAGAGCGGCGACGCCATCACGATCGCGCACGTGTGGAGCTTCATCGATTCGTTCCGCGCGTCGCAGGCGGACTCGAGCTTCCGGCTCACGTCGCTCACGGCGTTCCTCAACGGCCGGCCGCTCTCCGACATGCGCCGCGTGCAGTACAGCTCGTCGCTCGTGGGCAACGCGCTCTCGAAGCTCGGCGAGGTGCACCGCGCGAAAAGCGACATCCCGCCGGTCGTGCTCGCGCGCTGCCGCTTCCTGCTCGGGCTCGGCAAGGGCCACTTCAGCATCCTCTCGCTCAACTGCGAGCACGTCGCGCTCTGGTGCAAGACCGGCGTCGTCTGGTCCAAGCAAATCTTCCACAAGGTGGGCGCGCGCGCGCCGTTCCTGGCGCCGCGCCACGCGGGGCTGCTGCGCGGGCTCGACGCCACGATCGAGCGGCTGCGCGCGACGCACCGCCAGCAGCTCGCCGCGCTCGAGCGCCTGCACGGCAAGCGCGTGTATCTGCAGCTCGGCGAGGCGCGCTTTGTCAAGCGCCTCGGCGCCGAGCTCTACGCCGTGCACACGGACCCGCTGGAGACGGACCCGGCGTTCCGGCCGAAGCCGACGCCGTTCGTGCTGCACGTGGACGCCACGGCGCCCAACTGCGTGCTGGTCGTGCTCGCGGACGCCGAGACGGGCCACTTCGTCTGGTCGAAGGCCAAGTCCGTGACGCTGCTGCCGCGCCGCGCGTACCATCGCGAGGGCACGTTCACGTTCGAGCTCACGTGGAACGGCGAGCTGCAGAGCCGCCGCAACCGCCGCTGGTATGTCGGCGCCCAGACCCGCGACGGGCTGCTGCGCACGTTTAACACGCGCGACAAGGCGGCCGCGTTCCAGATCGTCGACGCTGAGCTCGTCGACGCGCTCGAGCCGCTCCCGGCGGCGCCGCGCGAGGCCGCCGAGGCGCTCGAGGGGGCGAACCCGGCGGAGGAGAGCGACGAAGAGGCCCCGCGGCTGCCGACAGGTGGCCGGCAGGAGGAGCCAGAGCGTGTGCTAGTGGCCGCCGCGTGACACAGCCGCCCGCTCCAGCTGGGGCTCGGGCGTGTGGTACCGACCATTGAGAGAGAAGAGCTGTAGATTACGAAAGAATACTGTTCCTGTTCTTATTGGTTGATGAGTGCTGCGTCATCAGCACTGGTTGTTTGCCAGAGCCTCTTGAACACTCTCTCTCCACTGTGGCCTGTTGTACGCACGACTTGGACGCGCCGCGATGTGGGCGGCAGCACCCGCATCATCAGCGTGCCGTTGCTCACCATTTGAGCACTTCGTGGGAACAGCGCTGGACGCGTACTATTCCTGCTGACACACTCTCGGGAGCTGACATGGTGTCGAACACGAGAGTAGCGGGCAGCAGCAACGCCGACAGCTGGGACGGCGATAGCAGCGACGACTCGGCTGCGCTCAGCGGCTGGGGAACCGCCGACCTCGACAGCGTCTTCCTCGACCGCACGCGTTCACAGTGGCTGCAATGCGCGAGCAAAGGCGCGAGCACCGACAGTATGGGTCGTCGTCCAGCTGGCAGCGGCGTGGCTCAGCGACCGCTTCCTCCTAAGAAGAAGAAGATGAAGCAGCAGAAGGAGGAGAAGGAGCACCGGACGGAGTCCACGCAGCCGCCGGCGGGTTGTTGCCTGCAGCTCGCGAAGGCGCAGTCGACGAGTCCTCGTCTCGTGGCTTCGGTGCCTCGAGCGACGGTCCGCGACCACTTTGCGCTCCCGTCCCCGCCTGCAGCCACGCTCGCTACGACAACCTCAGGCGGCACAAGCTGCAGAGCCTTTGCTGCCCGCGGCATTGCGAGCATCAGCAGCAAGGTGACAGTCGCGCAGCGGTCGCGTGCTGCCAACGACATTGCGGTCCCGTGCAAGATCGTCGGGCTGATCGGAGACGCTGACGAGTGGCGCCCGCTGGTGCCCCGCAGGAACACAATGCTGCACAGTGCCCTGGAGACCCACTCTCGGCCCCAGCGCCTCGTGTTTCCGTCTGACAGCCTCGAGTCGCTCCTGTCGGCGCTCACGCTCACCAGCAGCAATGCAGAGCAGCAGCTGCAGCTGCGGCAACGCTTCGACGACACGAAGCCAGCGCACCCGCTGCCTGTGCTCCTGGCCGGCAGCAGCGCCACAGCGAGCAGACCGCGTCGCATGCGGCGGCTGCGCGAAGGACTGCCATGCAACGCGGAGAACGACTAACAACGGGCGGCTGTCGGGTCCTCGAACGCGATCGCGTTGGCTTTCAAAGGCGGTCGGCGCGCGCCCGCACGCGGACACTTGGGCTCACAGGACGCTCGTGATCGTACCGCGCACGCCGTTGTAGCGCCACTTGGGGTCTTCCTCGTCGAGCCGCTTCTCGACCTCGGCCGAGAGCCCGACGACCGGGTTCGACTTGAGCGTGCGGAGCGACACGAGCGGCGCTGGGAAGTACGGGATCGCGACCTCCGCGGGCGTCGTCGCCGGCCACAGGCGGTCGCCCAGCAGCCGCCGGTAGTTCAAGTCGCCCTTGACGACCACGAGCGTCGCCTCCTCGTGCAGCCGCGTCACGAGCGCCTCCGGGAGCTCAAAGTAGAAGCTGTAGTGGTTCCAGAACAGGTCCGGCACGACGAGCAGCTGCTTGGCCGCAACCGCCGCGGCGAGCCGGTCGCCGAGCGCGCGGATCTCTGCCGAGCGCGACGGCTGCTGCATGTACGCGATGTGCTCCAGCACGTCGAGCGGCGTCGCGTCCGAGACGTACATCGGCTCGGCTTTCACGTTGAGCGTGACCGTGGCGCTCCAGTGGTGCGTGAGCAGGTGGTCCGCGAGCGCCAGATCGAGCAGCAGTTCGGTGCCGCAGTTGTCGTTGATGTACTGCACACCAACGCTGCTCCCGGCTCCCACCGTCGCCGTTTCTCGGTTGCGCGTCTCGAGGAACGCGACCACCTTGTCGCTGTCGTCGATGAGCAGCAGGCTGTCGTCGACTGCGAGCGACGCGCCTGCGCCGCTCATCGTGTCCTTGACGACCTTGTAGCAGCCGTCGGCCTTGTTGCCCCAGAGGCTGAGCTTCATGAAGCGCTTGAGCTGCTCCTGGCGGCTCAAGCTCGCGTCCGCCGCGGAGAGCTCCACGGCGCTCTGCAGCAGGCGCCACGGCGTGTCTTCGCCCAGCTCCGCCACCTTCCTGTTGCCATGGCCCAACCACAAGCACAAGCATGCCCTCACTCTCTGTCAGATTACCACACACCCTCGCGGTCCAGGTAACGCCAGCGCACGTACGAGGCGTGGAACGGGTCGACCCCTGTCGAGTAGTAACCCGAGAGGAGCAGCACGAGCTGGAACATGTACTGCTCCGAGAGGAACCACGGCGCGTTCTGCCACGTGTACCCCTTGCCCGCGAAGAGCTGCGTCCAATGCGGCGAGAGCGGCGCACGCGCGGCTTCTTCCGGCGCGGCCTCCGCGGGCAGCGGGATCGCAGCGTCGTGCTGCATGCCGCTCGCGAGCCGCTCGAGCGCCGCCAGCTGCTCGGCCGAGAGCCGCGCGGCGTTGCGCGCCGCCGTGTCGCGCACGAGCTCTGGCAGGCGCTCGGTGTACGACTCGTGCGCGAAGGTGCCGCGCTCGTTTGTGAGCAGCAGCTGCTGCTGCGCGAGCAGTGCGAGGAACGCTGGCGTCGGTGAGCGCATTGTTGGGGGCGGTTGTGGTTGGGGCGATTGATTGTTTGATTGATTGAGATTCGAGGCTTGAGACTGCAAATGATCGAGACTCGAGAGACTGACGAAATTAGACATTTAATGCGTGATATGAATAGAGAATGTCCAGTCATCTCGATGTGCGAAACGAGATGAGTCGACTCGACTCGACTCAGTCGAGGTCGAGGGCGTGCTCATGTGTGTACTACAACAGTATGCGGGTGTGAGTGTCGCCTGTCGGCGATCTGCCAATGCACCTGGGACCAAACGCACGTGATACGGTTCATAACCCTCGAGGGGAAGCCCAAGCCCGCGTTTCTTCACACCACAAAGCTCACCTCCGCGAGGCGTTCGCTCTCAACCCACAGTCGTGCCGCCAGCTCCTCCGACTTGCTCAGCGAGCTCGGATCCTCCAACACCGGCGCGCCCATGAGTGTGAACAGGTGCTTTGGGCCGAAAAAGTCGCCCCCAGACGCGTTCGGCGCGGTCGCCGCGAACAACGTGGGCAGCGCGCCGACCTCCACCGACTGGCCGACCTTGAGCTTCTTCGCAACGCCCCACATCGCGGCGCTGAACCAGCTGAACCAACTCGCCGACGTGCTCGGTGTTCCCAGCAGGTTGGTGGCCGTGAATCCCGGGTGCGCCGCGAGCGCCGTGACCCCCTCGATGCCACACGCTCGCAGTCGTCTCGTCAACTCCGCCGTGAAGAGCAGGTTGCTCAGCTTCGAGTCGTTGTACGCGCGCACGCGGCTGTAGTCTTCGGCGGGCATCAGCTTCATCGACGCGATCGCCTCCGGCTTGAGACTCGAGAAGCGGTGCATCACGCTGCTGACGTTGACGACCCGGGACGGCGCACTCGCCGTGAGCAAGTCGAAGAGCTGGGCTGTCAACGCAAAGTGGCCGAGATGGTTCGTCGCGAACTGACTCTCGATACCGTCCACCGTGAGCGCATACGGCACCGCCATGATACCGGCGTTGTTGATGAGCAGGTCGAGACGCGTGTGTGAACGCTTGAAGCTGTCGACGAACCTCTTGACGCTCTCGAGGCTGCTCACATCAAGGCTGGCGAATGTGACGTCGCCAGCGCCGGCTANNCGTCAGCGAGCTCTTGCTTGATGTTGCTCTCCGCCTCGCGACCGCGCTGCTCGCTCCGACACGCGAGCACGACGTCGGCGCCATTGCGCGCCAGCTCGCGCGCGGTGACGTATCCGATGCCGGAGTTGGCGCCGGTGACGACGGCGATCTTGTTCTTGAGCGAAGGGATCTTGGAGGCGTCCCACTTGTCGGGCACGGGCGTCTTGCTTGTGGCGGCTGTGGTGGCGATGACGTCGTCGTTGCGGCAGCCCATTGAAAGGAAGTCGGCGTGGTCGGAGATGTCCGATTTCCGAGTCGAGGTGGTCTTCGGCTGTGCTGGTCTCCGTTTTGTGGTCCGAATTGTCCCAATTCCCAGTGTAATCATGGAGATCGAGTGTTTTACGTCTGAAAGAGATGAGTCCACGAGCTCTGAGCCTGGATGAAGTGAAGACCTGGTCCTGAGCTCCATGAGAACACGTCGATCCCAACTGACCTGGCAGGTTTGGTCATCACTTTCGTCATGCTTGGAAAGAGTTCGTGATGGCGAGACGCGCTTCAGACTTAGAATGAAGCAGCAGCTTCGCTCCAGAGGATTGATGTGCCTGTTGAACACACCGTAATCATACTGTGTTAAGCGCACATCAGCAAGAGCCTTGCGATATGGAAACCTGCTTCTGCCATTAGCAGGCGATTCAGTCGTGCGCTACGCTTCGAGGTCGGTCGACGCATGTCGAGTTGCCTTCATAAAGTTGTTCCAACAAGTGTGGACTTGTTCATGCCCGTATCATCAATGTCACTAAACAGCAGTCTGCTCGACATATGTTGATGCAATCTCCAAGTCATTCTTATTTATGGAATCCTGCTTTTTACGCCGTCGTCACTTTTCGATTCATTACTCCAGTTTGCCGCGAAATCACCAATTCACCAGTCCCGCCGCCACACAATGGAGCTGACGCCTGCCGAGCGGCGCGGCCACGCGTCTGCGTCGCCACCCTCTGCGCCGACTCGCGTGGAGACGTTCCCCTCGCGCTTCGAGAGCTGGGAGGCGCTGGAAGCGTACATCACTGAGCTCGGCGCCAGCACGTACCAGGTCTTCCACCGGCGCTCGAGCACGTCCGTGGCGCAGCGTCATGCCGCCGTGGCCGAGAGCCGCCGCCGCCGCGGGCTCCCACCCACCACCGACGTGGCGCTGCTTCCCCCTGCGCACTGGCTTATGTACCAGCGCGTGTTCGCGTGCACGTGTGGCTTCAAGAGCACGCGGCGCGGCCAGGGGCTGCGCACGCACGTGGCGGTGCGCGGCACGGGCTGCGCCGCCAAGATCACTGCCACAGTACGCTTCGACCGCATGTCAGGCGCTCATTACCTGCATGCACAGCTGCGCGGCGCGCACAACCACCCGTGCGACCGCGAGCGCTACTATTCGTACGCTGAGAACCGGCGCTTTGAGCCGGCGCTACTGCGCGAGATGGCGGCGCTGCACACGCGCGGTGCCAAGGCCCGCGAGGTGCTCGAGTTCGCGGCGCGCTACGTGCGCAACAAGACGGGCATGGAGTCCTTCTACCGCATCACGGACGTGCGCAACGCGCTGCGGCGCTTCCAGCGGCTCGAGCAGGGGGCAGACGAGAGCGGCGGAGGCGCCGTGCGGGACGACGACGACGACGACGACGACGACGCCGACGGTAATGCGAGTACGCGGGCGGGCGACGAAAGCGATCGGATGGAGAGCGACGACTCGCCGCAGGAGAGCGACGACGAGCGCGAGTGTGTGAATCGGGAAGCCGGTGACGGCGGAAGCACTGGAAGCGACGGCGATAGGCGGAAGCGGAAAGCGGACGCCATCTCCAGCGGTGGTGGTGGCAGCGGCGACGGGCTCGCGCTGCCCGCACGTCAGCAGCGCGTGACGCTGTCGGAGATCGAGGTGATCGTGAACGCGCCGTACTCGTATGCACTCGCGTGTGGCGATGTGAGTTTGAGCCGGTGGCACCGTGGGGCTGGGGGCTTGTGGTGGTGGGTGCTGGGCCTGGCTGGCAGCGGAGACTGACGCCTGGTGGTGCCGGTGGCAGATCGAGGCGACGGAGATCGCAGTCCTGCAGCAGCTGCCGCAGACGATCTCCGGCTTCGCGTGCGAGGTCGTGCTGCTCTCGCCGCGGTTCCAAGCGGCGGACGCGGACTTTGTGCTCCCGCGGTTCGCGATCGCCGGCTGCGAGGATGCCATCGCAGAGGCGAGTCGCGCGCGGGCGCTGCCGCCGTCCGGGCTCGGCGTGAAAGTCACAGTCGAGATGCCGACGTCCGGCGAGAGGCGCACCGCGCTGCTCACAAGCCGGCAGGTCGCGACGATGAAGCGCTTCCACGCTGTGCGCCAGCACGTGGTCGACGCGACCAAGTCCCTCGCGTGGATCGACACCGCGCGGTACCCGTCAAGGCGCCCAGCGGCGCCGTTCGACGACCTCTTTGATCGCCCAAAGGTACGACGATCGCCCAGCAGGTCGGTCCGAGCGGTCCCCGCCGTTAAGTTCGCATGTGCTGACGGCGCTGTGATTGGTTGTTACACCGCCCAGACGTTCGTGCGGAGCTCGCTGCGCTCCGTGCCGCTGACCAGGACCGTCGTGCGCGGGCGTGTGAGCGACCCCGTCGCCTCGCTCGCGTTCACCGACACGGTGCACGGCGCGAGCCTCTTGCGGTTCGCGTCCGGCGCGAGCCTCGACCTCGAGTGCGTGAAAGCGGTGCTGCTGCACCTGCACAGCCGCTTCTACGAGGAAGCCGGGGTCATTTGCCCCGCGGCGTTCGTGCTCGAGCCGGGGGCGGACGCGCTCGCGCGCACGCGCAAGGCGAACACGTACGGCGCGTTTAAGGGCAAGAAGCAGTGCGTGCTGGGCGCGCTGCAGCTTCAGTCGCAGGGCTGGGGCGCGTTCTTCTACGACTGCGCGCGCAGCAAGTGCTTCCTCTTCCAGGCGGCGGACAGCGACTTCAGCGAGCACCGCGAGCGCGTGCACGAGCTCCTGCGAGGCTTTAACGTGGACGACGTTGCGTTCGCGTGCTCGTCGAGCCCCGCAGCGGGCGGCGCAGTGTCCGTGAGCGACAGCGGCGTCTTCGCGCTGCTCTTCCTCGAGCTCTTCGTGCACAAGGTGTCGTGGGAGCAGATTCCGTGCGAGGCGGTCGAGTACTTTCGGCTCCGGTACCTCCTACAGAGCATCCGGGTGGTCAACAACCAGGACGTCCACGAGATCGCGAGTCTCTGAGGACAGCGGCCGACGCGCACAGAAAGTGGCGGAACTGGTTGTTGGGCTGCTCGACTCGCTCAGAACAGTGGAAGCTCTTGTCTCGACTGCGGCTCGTCGTCACCTAGAAAAGCCGAAGCAGTCGCCACTCTGGACGCTCAGACCGACCGCGACGTAGAGAGTGACCCGACCAGCGCTCTCGTTTGCGTACGCAGCAGGCGCCACGCCGACGTGCCTGCAGCCACGAGGCTGCGAGCGAGGCTCATGATGGGTGACTGGGACGTTGCCGATCAGCTTCGCTTTGGTATGCGCGAACCCTGTCGTGGCCGAGGTCTCGGTGAAGCTTCGGGTGGCAGGGCCCTGCCTCGGCCGAAGGTGGTCTAGTCGCGACCGTCGCGGGGAGGGAGGGAGAAGGGGCTGGAAGTTGTCGAAGGGTACGAAAGTGAGGTCTGCTTGTCTGTGCCATTTGTCGGGAAGATGCGTCGATTCGTGCGCATCAACGATCAACACGAATGTGTGACGAAGGCATTGCGAGACGAGGAGGCAGCAGCACAACGTGACTCGCTCTTCGTGGTGACAGCTCGAGTCTGGACGAACTGGAAGCCTGCTTGAGGCAGATTCATTCACGCACCCATCGCGAACCAACTCCAATCGAGGCAACGGGTGCAATGATGAAGCAACTCGCGTTCGCTGAATCAAACAAACGCCAGGAGCCTCGGGATCCCCGCAAAACTTTACAAGTCGCTCGAAGAGCTCAGAGCAGCAAGGACCAAAAGCGATCCCAACTGAGGTCAATCATGAAGAAAGTCTATTCAGACACAACCACGAGTCAAAACCAACAGACCAAATAGCAAATCATAATGAAGACAAGTGAGAGAAGACCGTGACGTGTTGAAGGGACTGAATTCGATACCCGATCCGCTAAACTAACGCGCAAAAATGCAATCTTCATGCAATAGCTTCCAACACGCGCGCGGGGACAGCAAGCAACGAGGAGCGTGCGCCACAGGACGCAGCGCAGCCCAATCGGAAGATCACGCTTAGTCCTTGTAGACGACGCCCGTCACCTTGCCGAGCATCTTGAGACGGTTCGAGTCCATCACGGCGATACGCGCGAGGCCCTGGCACTGCTCGAACGTGTCGAGGTACAGCAGCGCCGT